>KZ678499.1:0-12122 GCA_003019895.1 Coniella lustricola | reverse complement strand
TTTTTTTCTCTTTTTTTTTTCCCCGACAGTGTAGTGGACGGCCTGATGTTATTTGTATGTGTATTGTGTGAGAAGTTGAGATATCATGAATTGTCCATTCACTCAACACACACATGTACACAAATCTGCGCCAAATACATATATAGCCACAAGAAAAAGCGATACAGAAACCAAACAGTACACAGTAAACAGTAAAGAGAAAACAAACATCCAATAAACAAACAATAACCACTCAAGAAAACAGAGAGAAAAGAATATGTCTTGAAAATTTGATTGACTGACTGACTGCAACAGTTATAGTGCGGTGATAGTGAGGTTTGACTGACCTCCATCTCTCTATAAACTCGAGTAATACTACTACTACTACTACTACTAATAATGATAATGACAATGGTCATGATGAGCAATAAAAGAAACAAGAGGGAACCTCCCTTGAAACGCCCATAGTATGCCGAGACCCTATATTTTTGTTCGCATTCATGCAATGACGAAAGGAGAAGAAGAAGAAGAAGAAGAAGAAGAAGAAGAAGAAGATGAAGAAAAAGAAGACGTGGTGAAGAAAATGGGAGGAATGGCGGAGATATAAATAAAAAAAGAGGTTGCAAGATGCAAAGCCCAGATGGAGAAGAAAGAAGAAAAAAAACGAAAAA
The DNA here is from genome assembly GCA_003019895.1 of Coniella lustricola. NCBI lineage: Eukaryota > Fungi > Ascomycota > Sordariomycetes > Diaporthales > Schizoparmaceae > Coniella > Coniella lustricola. The sequence continues at coordinate 11,472 of KZ678499.1, read as the reverse complement.
AAAAAGGCCCAAGCCAAAAGTTGGTGCGGGATGACTTGATATCTAACCCCTCACAACCAAAAAAAAAAAACCACTCATCAACCATCCCACCGCGACGAATCCAACGAGTGCATCGACTGCGCCCTCGACTCGACCCACGGCCTCCGCGGCGGCGCCGACTTGCTCAGCCGCTTGCCCTCATAGCTGCCCACCGTCAAGAACGAGCCGCGCGTGCTCGCGGGGAACTCTTGCCAGCGGATACTCTTCTTGCGCCCAATGCCACTGGCGCCTCTGCGGCCGGCACCGAAACCGGCCGCGCCGCCGCCGCCGCCGGCGCGCGACACGACGGCCGTGGCGTACGGGTTGTTGGCCATGAGCGAGTTCACATGGCGGCCCTCCTCGAGCGCGCTGCTTGCGCCCACGCCGCTCCCGTCGCTGTTGCCGGCCCCGCCCATGGACGTGAAGCCCCAGTAGTTGTTGCCGCGGCTCTGCGTCACGTCCAGCACGCCCATCTCCTCCGTCTCGGCCCACAGCTCCTCCTCGGTGACGTCGCTGTAGCGCAGCGGCACGGGGGCGCCAAAGCGGAACGAGCGCGTCGCGGGCGCCATGAGCACCTCGTCGGCGCGCATCTGGGCCATGTGCCACTGGATCCAGTACATTTGCTCGTGCTCGCGCAGGTAGCGCTTGCCGTGGAAGCCCTTGAGCACGACGCCGCGCGACAGCATGCCGAGCTTGCGGCGGTACTCGGCCTTTTCGTACATGCGGCGCGTCAGCCACTCGACGTCGCTGGCCTGGATGACGTCGGGCAGCGCCAGCGTGGGCGGCACGGCCTCCTTGGCGCCGACCTCGCCCGTGAACTTGGCCCAGGGCCCGACCATGGAGAGCATGGCAATCTGCGCGCGCGCGAGCGCGACGGGGTCGTTGGGCGGGACGACCTCGCCGTACTTCTTGTCGGTGTCGTCGGGGTCGGTGAGCACGAGGGCGGTGGCGCCGACCGAGGTGGCCACAATGGGCACGCCGGCCAGCGCGGCTTCGGCGATGGCGAGCGGCAGGCCTTCGGACAGCGACGAGTTCATAAAGAGCCAGGCGTCCTTGAGGACCTCCTGGGGCCGGCCAAAGCCGCCGAGGACGACCTTGTCGCTCATCTTGCACTGCTGGATGAGCTTGATGGTGTCGATGGTGTACTGCGGCTCGCGGTCCTGCGCGCCGTAGACGACGAGGCGGTAGTCCTTGAAGCCGAACTTGTTGATGATGACGTCGGCGGCGAGCACGGCGGTGCGCACGTCCTTGATGAACTGCACGTTGGACAGCATGATGACGGTGGGCACCTCGGTGCGCACCTTGTCGACGGGCTGGAAGGCGTCCATGTTGCCGACGCCGTTGACAATGGGGTCGATCTTGCGGCGGAACTGGTTGCGGTGGTTGACCTTGCCGCGGTCCGTGCCCAGGTCGGCTTCCCAGATGGGGTTGAAGAAGGAGGTGCAGGGCAGGATCACGTCGGCGTGGAAGTAGGCCAGCCGCGTGGCCAGGCCGATGCCCGCGAGCAGCATCGTCTGCACGGGGATGGACAGCTCGCACTGCGCGGGCGAGATGTTGAGGCAGCACTCGCGCCACAGGATGGCGTGGTCCCAGATGCCAAACGTGGTGCCGCGCTTGTACTTGAGCAGCATGCCAAACAGGCTCGAGATGCCGTGGTGGGTGCTCTGGAAGACGCGCGGGCAGTGCTCGGGCGTCTGCACGGAAAAGATGAAAAAGTACGACTTGTAGATGGCCATGGCGTCGCGGAAGTCGGTCATGGTCGGCCGCGACAGCTCAAAGGCCGCGGACGGGTCCATGATGTTGTCGTCGTCGTACGCCGCCAGCCAGGCGTCGACCCAGGCGTGCGCGACCTCCTGCGAGTTCCACGTGATGTTGTAGTCCTTGTGCTCAAAGTACTTGAACATGGTCAGCATGACGTTGCTAAAGTGCAGCAGGTCGGCGCGCGACACGGCGCGCGTGCGCGCGCCCTTGACAAACTGCTTGAGCAGCGGCACAAAGGTGCCGACAATGTCGCGCCGGGTCTCGGTGTCGCCAATCTTGCGGTCGACCTCGGACTGCAGCAGGTTGTCGATGACGCCGTGGTTGGACGTCTTGCCGTCGAGCCCCCACAGCGGCAGGATCTTGAGCGACTGCACGTTGCGCTCGATCTGGAAGCGCGGGATGCCGTACTCGTTGGCCGACTCGGCCAGCACGTGGTTGCGGATCGTGCTGTGGCCGTTGACCAGGTCGCGCCGGCAGTTGGACACGCCGCCGGGCGCTTCGGGCCAGCAGCCGACGTCGTTGAAGATGACCGAGATGCGGTCGCGCGTGTCCTTGTAGCAGTCCTCGGGCCGCGTCGTCATCTGGTTGGCGTCCTTGCCGAGCCCCATGGCGTACAGGTCCGCCGCCTTGATGGGCAGCATGCACACCTCGGACACGTCCTTTTCAATCTCAATGGCCGCCACAATCTGCTCAATGTTCTCGTCGAGCACCTTCTTGGCCGCCGTCAGCCGGCCCGACGACCGGCAGCGCCAGTACTTTTGCAGCGTCGGCTCCTGGCGCAGGATCAGCTCGTCCATCCAGCACGCCGTGATGCCGTCGAGCGCGTGCGACGTGAGCCAGTGGTTCCACAGCTCCGTGCGCAGCCACCACGTCGGCACGCGCGTGTAGATCTTCTTCTTGGCAAAGTACCGCCACGCGCCCGGGTGGAGGATGGTCTGCAGCGACGGCACGCTCAGCCGGCCCGCGTACTGGAAGATGCGCCGCACGTCGTCGCGGTGGTGGCGGATCAACAGGTCGTCGTTCTCAAACGCCCCGTCCGTCGGCCGCTTCAGCATCAGCGCCTCCTCGGCAAAGACCTCGGGCGGCGACGCAATCATGCACCGCGTCGCGCCGTCCTCGAGCACCGTCACCATGGTGGGGTCGCGGCGGTGCGCGTAGTTGCTCGTCGTCGTGTAGCGCCGGGAGCCCATCTTGCGCACCACGCGGCACACGCGGTCCGACGGCACCCAGTCGAGCTTGGCGCCCACGTCGGCGCGCAGCGGCACGCCCCAGTAGACGGCAAACGAGTCGCTGCGCACGACCTTGGACAGCGTGTACTCGGCGCGCAGGATCTCGTGGCTGTTTTTGGGGCTGGACTTGTACGCGTACGTGAACTCGTACTCCTTGCCCGCCAGCACCAGGATGCCGTGCGTCACGCGGCCGTACTTGTCGTAGAAGCAGCGCTTGAAGTTGTCGCCGTCGACCACCTCCTTGTACGACGGCCAGCGGCTGCGGGAGCGCTCGGCGAAGAAGTAGGTCGAGTAGGCAAACGGGTCGTCCGGGTCGGCGGCGGCGCGCGTCGACTTGTCCTGGCGGCGCGCGAGGCGGTAGCAGTCGTCGTACACGGCCGTGGCCACGGGCGCGACGTCGGCGGGCCGCGTCGCCAGGGCGCGGTCGAAGATGTCGAGGGTGATGGAGTGTTGCTCGTTGCGCGTCGCAAAGCCCGTGATGATCTTGCGCGGCTGCTCGATGATGACGCGGTCCTTGACCAGCGTGCGCGACGCGCCCTTTTTGGCGAGCCGCATCATGCGCACCAGGTTCTTGCGGTGGTAGATGAGCAGCGTGTAGACCCAGACGTTCTTGAGGACCCAGCACAGGCGCCAGAAGGACAGCGTGACGTACAGGACGAGGCCGCGCGCATACCAGTAGCGCACATTGTACCAGACCTCGCGCTCCACGTCGGAGCCCGCGCCGGTGAGGATGCCGACCCACTTGGTGAAGCCGTTGGGCAGCGCCAGCACGCCCGACACGAGGCCGCGCAGGGCGCCGTACCGCTGCGGGCCGACGTGGACGGGCGCGCAGTGCAGCTCGGCCTTGGCCAGCGGCGCCGTGCCCGTCTCGAGCGAGTACTCGGCGTTGAGGTGCTCGCGCTCCTGCGTCTTTTCAAAGATGCCCAGCGCAATCTCGAGGTGGAAGTCGCACGTCTGCAGGTCGATGGCGTGGGCGGCCATCCACTCGTGCAGGTCGCGCGACACGGCGACGGGCTCGCCCAGCACGCGGCACAGGATGACCTGGCGCACGTAGGGCGGCAGCTCGCGCCACTTGGTGTCGACGTGCACGCCCATGCACAGGTGCTTCATGACCTTGAGGTTGGTCTTTTGCTGGATCTCAAACAGCGTCGGCAGGTCCGAGGTCGACAGCTCAAAGTCGATGCGGCGCGACATCTGCTCCGTCTCGTGCAAGAAGTGCTCGGCCTGGATGGCGCGCGTGCGCTCCATGTGGAAGATGGCGCGCGCCGTGTGGAAGAGGATGGCCTCGGTCACAAAGTAGGCCAGCAGCGGCTGCCACGTCGGCACGTCGACCTCGTCCTCGAGCAGGTAGCCCGTCGAGATCTCCAGCGTGCTCGTGTCGTAGCGGCTAAAGGACATGGAGCTGCCGAAGCCGCTGTCGATGAAGGCGGTGCGCGTGCTGATGTTGAGCTCGATGCGCCCGGCCTTCCACATCTCGAGCGCCACCTTGAGCACGTCCTCGGACCACGCCGCGTTGTGCGCGTGCTGGTTGGGCTGCGCGATGCTCACGCGCAGCAGCTCCGCGATGCGCTCGCCCATCATCGACGCCGAGTGCACCGTCACCTTCTTGCCCGGCAGGCTCTTCCACGGCACAATCTCGGCCGTCTCCGACACGGACATGCTGGGGCTCGACAGCCGCGGCTGCGTCCAGCACGTGCCGTTGTCGCCGCCGGCCAGCGCGTGGTGGTCCTTGTCCTGGATGTGCAGGTCCTTCCACACAAAAAAGGTCGTCAGCCCAGCCGCTCCCAGCGCCGCCACGTTGAGGGCAATGACATCGAGGAACAGCGGCTCGTTGTCGCCGTAGACGCCGTGCAGGACACACCCCACCACAAAGCCGACCGTGGCGCTGGTCAGGATCGAGGCCGTGTGGTACGCCACGTCGGTCGTGAAGCAGCGGTTGAACTGGAAGATCATGACGCCCGTGTAGGCAATGCAGTAGGCATAGTACAGCACCACCACGTTGGGCGTCTCGACAAAGACCCAGAGCAGCAGACACGAGAGCCCAAACCAGAACGTCAGCCGCTGCGCCAGCTCCCACAGCGCGCCGAGGTACTTGCTGCGCCGCCGGCTCTCCCAGTCCTTTTCGACCTGCTCGGCGTGGTGCAGGTCCAGCAGCTTCTCCTCGGACAGCGCGTAGCTGCCCGACCAGTGCTTTTGCAGCGTGCCGTCGAGCGTCATGACGGACGCGCAAAAGTACAGGATCGCAAAGCAGATGCCGTACCGTGCCGTGTCGTCGATGAAGACGCTGATGGTTGGGTAGCGCGCGCTCATGACGATGCTGACCCAGCGGTCCATCAGCGCAACCAGGAACAGGCCGACGCTGACGCCAATGTCGAAGCGCGAGTACCGGAACAGGAGGAAGATGTTGTGCTCCTTCAAGCCCTGCGCCAGCTGCTCCTGCGTCTTGAGCGCCTGGTTGACCTGGCCGAACCAGGCCGGTGTCAGCGTGTCGGCACGCGGGCGCGCCGGGTCGTCCTTCTTCAACAGCCAGTCCAGGAACGGCATGCCCTTGGCGACGCGCACCACCACGGGGTCGGCATGGGCGGTGGCGCCAAAGCCCAAGATGCCCGAGCTGTACGCCTCGACCTCGCGACGGAACGCGAGCAGGCCCATCTTGCGCTTGACTTCGGCCGAAACCTCCTCCACCTTGACGCGCTCGGCGCTCTTGTCCCCGCCACGGCCGCTGGGCACGCCGCGGGCGCTGTCGGCTTCCAGCTTGGCCGTGTACCAGCTCATGACGTCCTTTTCGCTCACGCGCGGGATCTTGTCCATCCACGTCGACCACTCGTGGCACAGGCTGCGGTACTGGATGAGAATGAGCACCAGAAAGCCGTACGTCACGGGCAGGTAGATTTGCAGATCGTGGCCCGGGGAAAAGGTGGAAATCAGGGGCGACAGGAAGAAGACGGGAATGGTTCGCCACAGAACCGTGCGCCCCGATGTCAACGGGCTTCCTCTCTGGTGCATCGTAGCCATGACGCCTTGGAGCAGTGTTAGCAGATTTGCACCCGTTGCTGGCGGACAAGAAACAGAATGGCCTACCAAGAACATTCAAATACATGGCGATCGCCACCACATAGAGGAAGAAGACGAGCCCCGAAAGAGGGTCCGTCTTGACGGCAAAAATGATGAATCCAACAATGCCGACCAGAATGGTAATCACAAAACCGCCAGAAAGACGCTGGACGTGGAAGTAGATCATGTTGTCGTACGCATACTGTTGTGGTGGTGGTGGTGGTGATGGTCATCTTGTCAGCACGTTGCCCTTTGTCTTCTCATCCGTGTCTCAAAAAAAAAAACCACCGTCACTTACATTGCAAATGTAGTAATTTCCAATGCTGCCCACCCAGCCCGTCACACCAGCAGAGATGAGCAGCGACATGAGCAGCGCATAGCAAGCAGCAAACAGGTAGGTATCGCCCAACCACGCCGTCATGAACAGACCGCGGCCAAGAAAAGTCAAGAGCAGGATATCAATAATGGCAGGCAAGCAAAAGATGGACAGCGCCCCAAAATCCGCAAACCGCTTGCGGATATCAATGAGCGTCTTGGAGACGTCAAAGCCCTTGCGTGCGTGGCCGTCGTAATCGACATCGTCGTTGTTGCCCGCCCCAGGCTCTGCTTTCGCAAACGCAGTCATGATCTTCTTGTCCTTGAAGCCGGGGGGCGGTGGGTGGTCCTCGAGAAAGTCGCGGTAGCGGTCGTAGATGATTTCGCCCAGATCACGCGGCAGCATGCCAAAGTAGGCTTCGCACTGGGAGCCCAGCGCCCACAGCTCCGAGAAGACGGCTGCTTGATCGCGCTGCGAGAGGAAGAAGGGGCAGCGGTCGGTCGTCTCGATGTAGACATCCTCAAACGCACCCGAGCGCAGCGCAGAAAAGAAAATCAGGGCAAACAGATCGGCGTTGACGTCGACGTACTCGCAGTGGGTCCACGAGTTCCACGGGTCAAAGGCGCGCAGCAGCGAGTCGGTAATCACATTGAGCTTCTCGCGGTCGGCGCAAAACAGGGCGTCCATCACGATGCGGTCCACGCACTTGTACAGCTCGAGCAGGTTGGACACGGAGGGCAGGCGATTGGCGCCCAGGCGCACAAAGTCCTGCAGGCGCCGGCGCAAGAGCGCCTCCATGGGCTGCGAGCCGCCGAGGAAGCCAAAGGAGGCTGCGTAGTTCCACGACTCGACCGACGTTTCGTCCAAGAGAACGGCCCGGCACTGCTCCTCGATGCCGTACTTGAAGTCGTGCGTCATGCTCGACACCTTGATCTGCTCCAGCAGGAAGAGCGTCTCGGCGGGCGTGGCCGTGTCGATCTGGCTGCGGATGCTCAGCGGCAGCGAAACGACGGCGGACGGGTCCAACGCGCGCTCGAATTGCAGTTCCTCTTCGTACCGCTCGATGCGCGAGACTTGGTGGTGGGCCAGCCAGGTGTGCAGCACGGTGCCTACATCGCTGGCTGAACGGCGAGAGATGAATAGCTCCACCTCGCCCACGGTCGGATCCCGGCTCGTCTGGCCCGAGGAATCTGGCACGGCCGCAGAGACGCCCCAGAACTCGGCAACATTGTCGGGCAGCGTGAAACCACTGCCGAGGCCCTTGTAAATGTAGACTCTCTGCGACTTGAGGCCGGCGACGAGCGACTGCACGAGCGAGTGGTACTTGGACGTCTGCGGGTACTGGTTGAATGCTTCAATCAGCTTGGTCACTTCGGCCTCGGACGCACGCTGCAGCATCTTGAGCGTGCGCAGGTGGATTTGCGTGTCGAGAATCGCGTCGTACTGCGCCTGGGTGGGCTCGCTGAGAAGCGGCACACAGCCATACGGCGAAATCTCGTCGCCTTGCGAAGTGTAGTCCCAGAACTCCTCGCGAATGGGAGCATATGGAACATAGTCTGGTGGAGTAATCTTGACAGGCCGCTCCGAACGCAACGACTGCAGCTCGTCGGACAGAGGCAGAGGCAGCAGGAGCTCGTCAATGTTGGGAATGAGCTGCTGGAGGTCGCCAAAGGGGAGGCTGGCCACCTTTTCGACCGACTCGCGGCGGCCATTGCTCACATGCGTCTGCCTCTTGCGTTGCATCCACGCGCTCTGCAGCTCAGACGTCTCGGTCTTGCGGAGGTACTCAAAGGCGCTCAGACTGAGCGGCAGCTTGCCCTGGAACTCGCCGTGGAGCTGGTTGGGCGACGGCATGCGGCCGTGCTCCAAGGCAGCAGCAAAGTGGTCTGCGAGCTTTTGCGAGCGGCGTACCACGGCAGCCGAGGGCCGCGTGTGCCAGCGGTCGAGGAAGCCAATGAAGAAATTCGGTCTCTCGAGACGCTGGTCGGCGCACTTGGCCATGGCATCGCGCAGGGCCACGGAGCGGAAGTAGTCGCGCCGCGTTCCGTCTTCCATCATGCACGCGTTCTCGACAATGATGCCCGAGACGTACTTGAAGCTGATGGTGCCGAGCAGCTTCGAGTCGTGGTGGCACTTGAGGTAGACGGGCACCTGGAGCTTGCTGAGGCCCATGAGAATCTGCGGCAGCGCCGCCAAGGCCGACTCGGGAACCAGGCCCGTGTCCAGGACCAGGCCAATGACAGCATTGTTCCGCAAAAGGCTGGCCAAGTGGTCGACGGTCGACGAGACATCAGCCGCAGAAGTGCTGCCGAGGTCCTGGCCGTCAACCACCCCCAGCACAGGCGTCGAGGCGGGCACGCCAGCAATGGTGCTCGACGTCTCCGAAAACGATCCTTGGTCGTCGTTGTCTAGATTGGCAGCCGCCGCGGAGAGAAAGGGCAGAGCGACAATGAGCAGGTCGTGCTCGGCGGTGAGCTTGCCAAAGTTGGGTACGGAGCTGTCCTTGCCAAAGAAGCCAAAGGATTGCACTGTCGACAGGTCCAAGCATGGCGAGGGCTCCTTTGGCCTGCCTCGATCCAGTGCTTCGTTTCCGCCAGGACTGCAACGTTGTGGAAAGTCACACCATGTTAGCAAAACATGCTCTGCGCTCTCTTGTGCCTGGAATGGGGTATACACTGCAGAAGATGGCCAACACAAACGAACCTTTTTCTTCTCTTGCGCCACAGTCTGTAGTAGCCGATCAACTTGTCCCCCACAGCAAGAACGGTTGGCACGCCCAGCGCCGTGATGGCGATGATAAATGTGATCCATTGATAGGAATGGAGCAAGCGGTTACTACTTGGCAGGATGAAATTGCAGTAAATCTTGATGTGGGATTCGGATCCGCACACCGGCACGCTTTCAGCTCCGTTCAGAGGTTGGAAGAACGAGGCCATGGTGAGAGAGGGCCAGCAGCGCTGCTGGTGGTGGTAGTAGTAGTAGTAGGAAGGGAGGTGGTGAAGGGCTGGATGGCGAGGACGGCGAGAATGGCGAGCGACGACAGTGCGGCGAGAGCCCGACGACTGACGCAACAAGTCAAGTCCAAGGTTCGACTGGCGAAAAGAACAGTGACATCAACGAGCGGAAGCGGTTGTTTTATTGAGGCGAGCCCGGCAGAGTAGACTGGCGAATGTCAATCTCAGAACATAGTAGCGGCGGCACTTGTCTCTCTTTCGAGTCGAAGTGTCTGTCCTTGAGGAGCCCAGACGGTCGTGGGGAGCGTGTGGGGTTTGGTGTCAGAAAGAGTGTCCCGTCTTCCTTTGTTCGCCAGTGTTGAAAGAGGATTAGGCCGACCGAGGATGGGCGAAGACGCGGGCGAGAGGACTGAGTTCAAAGAGAGGCGGCGTCAAAGATCAGCCCGGAAATAGAGTAAATCAGGAACACAAACACGCAAACGGTTCGGCTGCGGTGAGGTATTGTGAGGTGAGGTGCGGTGGTGGCTATTAACTGCTAGGTAGTAGGCAGGTAGCCAAGTAGTAAGTAGTAGTCAGGAGTAGTGAGTGAGTCGCACGTAGTCGACAGAGCTAGGGAAAAAAAAAAAAAAAAAGACAGCCAGACACCGGATTCACAAAAAGAGCAAGCAATACGCAGATACAAGAACGCCCGGAGCCAAGCCAACGCACCAGCCAGCCAACGAATAGGAGGGGGAAAAAAAAGACGCTTGTTGCTGAGTGGATGGATGGTTCTGGATGGTCAAGCACACAAGAACTCTTGGCAGCGAGAAGAGAGAGGGGGACAGAGAGATAGAGAGAGAGAGAGTGTGTGTGTGTGTCCCATGCCGCAGTCACTCAGTCAGTCACTTTTTTGCCGACAAGAGGACGAGAAAAAAAAAGTGAGACCCGTCGGTATGCTAGACTATTTCGAAACACGGGCCCTCTGCTGGGTGGTGGGCTTGCTGGGCTAAAGGAGCTATGGCTAGATTGGCTTTGCCCCCTCCTCGTCGCTGCAGTGCAAAGCCAAGTACTATACTTGGCAGGCTCTTTTTTTGCCAGGCTGATGGAGCAAGGCAGGCCCGGCGGCCGCTGGATTAGTGAGAGGACAAACCAGCCAGCTGGGTCCTGGAGCGCCACCCTTTTCCTCGTTGGTCCGCTGTACGGGAACCGCTGGGTGCATTGCGTGTAGTACCATGCTGACACGGACGTGCAACTCTATTTAGGTTTGTGTAGGGGGGGTTGGCAGCGAGAGAGCCCCAGTGCCAGTGCAGCACCACATCCGTGTACGGTATGGCGCGGTACTGTGGTCCCATAGCACAGGCCTCCTGCCAGAGCAAGGTCTGTAATAATACACAGTATTAGCCCCCCCTGGGGGAGTCTTTGCTGGCGGGGCCAAGACGGCCGTCGGTGCTGTACACTATGTAGTAGTAGCGTGGTCGTTGGGTGGAGCAGAGGCACGAGAAGAAAGCCAGGGCACAGAGTCTGGCCCTATCAGGGGCGGGGTCGCTTCTGCCCTTGCTGCCTTTGCATAGTGACATGCGTCTTTGAGTGTTCTTCGGAGGAGACCGCAGCTAGAGCTTCAAGCATGTACTGGCGCATGTCCATATGCGGCTGAGCTGAAGTGCTTCGGTAGAGCTGAAGGCCGTTTGATTGAGGAGAAGGAAAAGAAGAAGCGCGCCAGTCGTCAACGGGGAATATCCATCTCGAGAGATCTAGCATGCAGGCGCATAGCCTCCATCGTGAAAGCTTCTTGGCCTGTTCCGTGGCCCTTCCGTAATGAACATGGGAATTCTGCGCATAGCACAGCTGAGTAGGAACGTACTGAAAGCAGGCCGTGCCAAAAGAGGGTGTTTGCAGCGAGTATCAGAGCATCACAAGGTCGCGTTTTCTGGCTGCGTGTGTCATCTGCTTGGTCGGCTTTCCTTTTTTTCTCGTTTTCTCGTGCAATGGCTCGGAACAGGTTCAATGGTGAATGAAGATGTGATCGCTCATCTTGCCCTTTTTTTTTCCCTTCTTTTTTTTGGTGGGGAGGATTTGGCTGAGGTTGAGGGGCAATTCACCACAAGTGCCGGCCTTCTCACGCAGCCTTTTCGCTATACGAGGCACAGATTGGCGCTGGGAT
>KZ678498.1:0-86191 GCA_003019895.1 Coniella lustricola | reverse complement strand
AAAAAAAAAGACGCAAGGAAAGAGGCAAGAAAGAAGGTGTCTTCTCCTATCTCTCACGAGTTCTTGGAGACTCCATAACGTAGATTCGCTTCACCTTTTCCAACAGTTGTGCAGAGGTCGCGGCCCTTTTAATCGCCAATCCCAGTCGTCCGTGACTCGCGGATTTCCTGACGGCTGTACTTTCTCGTTCAATTCTGTCCACAGACCCCGTGACCCGCCACTACCACTTCTGCTGTGGCCTCTTCATGGTCGCACTGCGCCGGATACTCTCCACCCAAATCGAGTCATCCAGAATCGTGCTCATCTGGATCGGGCTCACGGCGCTGTTACTCCTGCTGTTTCTGTTGCTGTTACGGTAACTCGTGCGCCTCGAGCTGGTGCCTGAACCAGATGCCTGAAGCTCAAAGCTAAACGCTGAATGTGTCGACTGGTGGCCATCAAAGCTTGCCAATCCACCACCACCACCGCTGCTGCTGCGCTGGCTAAGCGGCGACAAGGGGCCCTCGCCGTTACCACCACCTGTGCGTGGCATGCTGAGCGGGTGCGCGTTGAAGGCGTCAAAGCTCGTCTGCAGCGTCAGGTCCGCGCTTGTGCTCGAGAGCTTCTTTCGGTGAACGCTGCCAGTGCCGTCGCGCGTGGGCGATAGGAAGGACGACAGGGAGTGCATTAGCGATTCCGTACCCGGTGCTATGGGGGACAGCGAGGTTGATGAGTGGGCGGTGCCGGCCTTCTTAGCAGCGCGGTCTTCCTCGTCGTCGACGAGAATGTCGGGCAAGTCAAGCTGAGGGACGGCCGTCATACGTGCGCTCCTCTTGAGAGCCATGTGTCGCTTGAATTTGCGAGAATGGTACCTGTAGCAAGTTTGTCAGTCATCCTGCGACTTCTATCATGACCGGTCTGACTGATGGATCAAGACTTACATTGTGTCGAAGAAGCCGACAACGACGCGTCGGCGCACTTCTTCCTCTACGCGCTGTAAACGGGCTCGACGACGCAAGAATTCCTCGAGTCTGCATTCAACAGGGTTAGCTGTATCATCTTCAAAATCAGATATCCAGAATCCTCCTGATCAACTTACCGAAGGCTCTTGCTGTCGTTGATGATGTTATAATGAGCCAAAATCATGAGTACGGTGGTAAAGGAAATGCCCTTGTCCGGATCTGCCGACACCATTACCTCTTCATAAAAGATATTGTACTTTCTGCGCCGTTCACGCACGGTGACCACATCAATCTGGTCCAGTCTTTGATTTAGCCGGTCAATGCTGATGCCACCATATGCATTCGTCGCCACGGTCGAAATAGACGCGTGCCGTGTTCCTGGGTTCTCATTTCGCACATCCTCCATAATCTGGTGGACCGAGTTCTCATGCTGGTAGATCCGCATCTCAAAGACACCAGACAGCTCACCCAAAAGTCGGGGAAAGGCTTCCTTGCTGATATAGCCCGTGCCACGCGGGTCCACGGACCTCCAGGCCTCTTTGAAGCGGCGCATCTCATCACGGTCGACAGCAGCCGACCCACTGTGACGCTGGTACACGTACGAGAAACTTTCGAAGATGAGCGAAACGAACAAGTTGACAAAGATGTACATGCTGACGATGTTCCACAGAATGAACAGTACCCGAGCCCACTCACTGCTTCCACAGTCGCTTTCGAAGAACAACTCGGAGTCAACGCAGAGTGGCGGCTCGATAGCTGCAAAGTCTTCCATGATCTGGTTCCAGCCCTCACCCACACTCATTCTGAACAAGAGGAGAAGAGCATTGGGCACCGTGCGAAAGTTGACATTGTTGTCTTCGCTTCCACCAAACCGCGTCAGACTGAAGGTCTGTGTGAGGGCAATGGCAAAAACAAGGAAGAAGACGAGCCAGGTCGCCAATAAGTTGCCAATAGTCGTCAGACTGGCCGCAGCTGTCTTGAAAAGCTGGTCCAAGGCGTCGTTGCGAGGAATAAGGAGGAAGATGATGGTGACAAGGAAGAACTTGTGCAATTGGGTATAAGTGTCGACCTGTCGTTGTGCGAGAAAGAGAATCGTGGTTGCAAACGCGCCGGAGACCGCAACAACTGAATACATGTCCCACGAGCTTTTCCGGAAGCGAGGCCAGCCTAGACCAAAGATCCGTACGCAGATGTTCGCCATGAAGATGAGGGTAAAGACAAAGAAGATGCTGTCTCTGGTGTAGGTCCACCATTCTGGCTCACTTGCGAATTCGACCAGCAAGAGCACCAGATGCAAAATCAGTAGGACAGTGATGGCCGTATGCCACTTGCCCCTCTTCTCGATTGCGCGTCTGTGACACCACTTTTTCCACTTCCTCTTGCTCTCATCGTACGAGTTCTTTGACGGGGAGATCTGACGCAGCAGCTTCCGCAGTTCAAGCCAGGATCGCTGCTCTGCTGTAAGATAGGCGACGCCAGTCTGTTCCGTGTAGTTGCGCATGAACACAGAGATGAAAAGATTGAGCACGAAGACCGTTCCCAGCAAGTTGTAGATCACAAAGAAGACGGCGTTGCCGGTAGATGCCCCGAATTGAGGTTGCATGCCAATGCCCGTAATTGCTTGCGCAGAAAAGGACACATCGACCCAGCCCTCTTGACTGACAATCTGGAAGAGAATGAAGAGAGAAGAGGGGAAGTCATCGAAGCTATAGTAAGGGTTGTCAGCCACGCGAGGCGCCAGCACATCCCAGTTGAAGGGCGCACTGCTGTATTCGCCGTAGCAGTCATAAAGAAAATCGCCGGCGTCACCATCGTTGCAAATCACCATTTTGCCGGCAAAAAGGTTTAGACCGTAAATCGCGAAGGGGATAATAAGAGACAAGGACACAAATGCAGCACTCATAATCTTCCACCATCCGACAACAATGAGAGAGTGAAATGTGTCCCTGGCACTGTCACTCACGTTGAGCAAGCGCAAGGCTCGGAGAGCTTTGAAAGCACCAACTGCTCTTGACACAGCACCATCATTTTTGAAGAGTGTAATGACATTGATCCACAGAGTGATGAGCACGACGGCATCAATGATGCCCCATGAGCTGCGAAAGTAAGCGTTGGGCGTCCAAAAGAAGCCGTCCGCAATGACCTTGATTACAGCTTCAACGCTGAACAGAATCGCAAAAGCCGCATCTGTCCAGACAAACCAGTTTGCCACGCTGAAGTCATATGCGTCAAAGTATTCTTTCTGGTAAAGCGGAGTGGTAACACAGGCCAAGATAACCATGGCGACGATAGCGGCATAGATAAATGCTGAAAATGAATACCACAGTGTCTTGTTTGGTTCCACACCATCGAAGCGCTCGTTGCCTCTACCCGGGCCGACAATTCTCTGACAAAGGCGCCTGATAGAGTTCCTGGGCGTGAATATGTATAAGGCATTGTTGTACGTCGGATGCCGAGCCAAGTATGCCCGCTGCGCTTTGCGGCGGTCCGCGCTAGCCGACACGGCCTGCTGAGCCATTTGTCGCGGATCCAAAGCCTCGTTTTGAGCCTCAAAACGAATGTTCGAGTAGAAGGGATTGGGATCTTTGCTAGTGAAAGTCGTCACCAGTTTTCCCCAAACCGTCGACATCATACCCGGCTTCACAGCCTGTCTAGCAAAGGCGCCATTTGGATCCGGCGGTGTAAGACTCTCGTTTGGCAAGTTTTCCTGAGATGCGTCTGGTCTATCGTCGAGGAAATCGCGGACCACCGCTTCTTTGAGCAACATCTCCATCATGGCAGGGCCGTAATCCAAGGGATCTTTCTTTCTGCGAGTTCTGCCAAAAGAAAAGATGGTGGAAAGAGCGAGATTGCTGGAATTAGCCCCGAGCTCTTTTCTCTGCAAGAAAGCCTTGACCTGTTCCAAACGCTTCACATCTTCGCTAACATCAAAATTTTCCTGGATAACAGCAATGAACATGTTGACGAGAATGAAGAAGGCAAGAATGAACCAGCTGATCAAAAAGATGGCGCCAATCCAAGATGTCTCATAAGCTGTGGTGTATGCTGTGACGGTGTACAAGAGATCGGTCCAATTTTCGGTTGAAAGGATCTGATACATTCCCAAGAAGGAGTTCCAAATCGTGTTGAAGGATATATTGATATTGTCGCCGCCGTCGTCGTAGAGTGGCACCTGGCCTCGGAAGAGTTGCGATGCGAAGATGGACATGAGAAGCGTGATCAAAAAGACGAAGAGCATCAGATTGCTAATACCCGTTGCATCACCCAGCACCAACTTGATCAACTTTGCCGTCATGGGCACTGCCAAGACAACGCGGTAGACCCTGAGAATCTGAAATACTGTCAACCACGCGTAGGCTTCAGTCGAGTTCTGAATTGGCGGCAGCAAAATGATAGTCGTGATGATAGCAATGCCGAGGTCCACCATGTTCCGCTTGTGCCGGCGGAAATTCCTGTGATCGGCCAGCACTCTGATGATCATTTCAATGTCAAGCAGAATCGTGACTACGATTTCCACAGCATTGATTATCGTTAGACGAGGTGGCGGCATGCTCGCGCTTTTGCAGGCTTGAGAAACGAGGTCTACTGTGATGCAGAGGATCCAAAAGAGCTTTGTCTTGTTGTATAGTCTCTGCAGAGACGTAATCTTGGTCGATGTCGTCGTCTCCGTGTCTTCAAGGGCATGGTCATCAACGTCCGTGAACGCGCTTGCTTTGCTCTCTTCTCGAATGACTTGGAATGACGAGGTGATGACTGCAATGAGCAAATTGATCATCCACAACATCATGATCATGATTCCAGCACCAAAGAACAGCGCCGCCGGCGAGTAGTCGGAGTTGATGGTGTAGTACATGAGGTCGGAAAATGTGTTGGCACTCATCACGACGAAGACCAACTCCAACGAGTGCAGGATATCGTCGAAATGAACGGTATTGTTGTACGGGTTCTCTCGTTGCAAACAGAGTGTACCTTTGGGACATATGTAGCCTTTAGCGCTTGCTGTGCCTTGTGTAAAGTCATTCAGATGGTCATACTCCTTGGCAATGAGCCAAGGCATCTGTTTACCGGTGCTCTCGTTCAAATAACCGCCGCAAAATTGCATATCCTGGGTATAGGACGCGGAGGCGTTGAATGGATCGGTAGGGTCAAGCCACACACACTGCCGGCTAAAACTGGACTTGAAGCTCTGCACCCCAATTATGGCAAAGACAACCCAGAAGAAGCCAATCAGAAAAGAGACTCGCAGGAGCAACGGCGCTGCTTTCTTGAGACTGCGCAAGATAACCTAAGCCCAGAACGTGTCAGAGAACTAGCTGTCATGAAAACAAAGAAAAGTAACTTACAGCATTGCCCTTTGTGAGAGCTAGGAGACGAAGAATGCGGAGACTGCTCAACATTCTGAAGAGGTAAAGGTGATGAAGAGCCTCAATACCTGTAATGCTGATCACAAACAAAACCCAAAAGGAAACAACTGCCACGAAATCAAGCCGGTTGAATCCATGGCGGAGAAAAGCCCTTCGAGCTAACTGATATCTCTGCTGCTCCTCGACCGTCTCCGGCAAGCGTTCACCATGGAACCACGTAACAGATCTAGACAGAGTAGACGGACCATAGTTCTCTTGCGGGGGCTTCTTGACTGACTTTTGTCGTTGTGGTGAGAAGGCATCCCGATATTTCTCGGCAACAGCGGCTTTGACGCCCCGCGCTCGATCGATTGTGCTGTACTCTGCTGCATTAAGAATGAACCCAGACACAATGACTCTGGCAATAACTTCGAGCGTGTAGATGACAAAGAGAACTAGGATGGCCCAGTCTATCGGGTTGCTTCCCCATCTCGATAAGCTGCCGTTACCATCTTGATCGAACACGCTCGGTGCGGCTTCAACACACAACAGAATTGTCTGAAGCACGATGAGAATAAGAATCAATGGCTCTGTCCATGGTTGAACCAGGAAGTCGCACAGCCACAGCCTTATCGAGTTGTCGGGAGAAAATATGCCCAAACTCTTTCCTTTCAAAAAGTTGGGCATTCGTCCTGGCATACGTCCTGGCACCGGAGAAAGAGGGCCTGGATTCGATGGGAACACATACTCCGTCTGGCCTCTCTTTTCCGTGGGGCTCTGGGTGTTTTGATAGAGCTGTGAAGGGTAGGAGGTATCGACAATTTGGGGGATCGGGGGCAAGGGCTCTCGTGGAGTATCAGCGCTCGGCGAGCGGGACCGTTGGCGTCGTTTCTGGTTTTCCAAAACTTCTGCTTCACCACTGATATTCACCACACGCTGTGACATGGCGCGGACAATAGAACCAGCTTTCAATAGCGCACCAGACGTCGGGGATGATCGGGACCGACGCCGACCGATTCCTTCGGCGTCATCAGCCGTCAAGTTTCTACCAAAGCTCCTCAGTTTCTGGGATCCTGTTCCCCTTTCCAAATCAGCTCGAACATCCTGCTGAGAAACAGACCCAGTGTCGGAGCGGATTGTCTGGAAACTATCCCTGACCTGCCCATCCTCGTTCACGCTAAGACCGTCGATCGGCTGAGCGGTCGACGTCAAAGGGATACGATCCGAATCTTGAGCATTCTGGTCTTCAAAGTACGATGTTCCCTCGTAGGCGTCGATCGGGGTGGTGCCAATTTCTGACAGTGGAGCGCCGGGAGAAGTGTCCCAGCTCGGTGGAATAGCGTTTTGGAAAGCGTTCGGATCGATTGGGGATTCGGGAACCAGCAAGCCACTCGGTGACTGTGGTGTCAAGTACTGTTGCTGATGGTAGGGGTTGTTGTCCCAATATGTGACTATGCCAGGTAGATTGGCTGCCATTTGCGCCGTTGTTGGCGATAGCTGCTGCTCTTGGCCGACTTGTGCGCCAGTGGCGCTACGCTGCCCACTGGACGCATCGCTAGGTCCTTGTCTATTATTTGGCGGCCGTTCGAGGTTCTGCGTAGATATCTGTCGTGGTGGATCATCACGGTCTCCTTGCGACGGCGGAGAGTTGGATTGGTCGGCCATTGTGCGGGAAGAAGCGGGAAGTTAGGGTCGGTGAGGCTCGAAATCGATGGCCGGCTCGCTCGAGATGCGAGCTGGGCGCTCCCAGTGTGTGAAAAGGCGGCGTGAGGGCGTGGGCATGGCCCCAAGGTCCAGTTCAGTCCCAAAGACAAGCAAAATCTGGCCGTTCGTCGATCTCGTCCCGAGCAAATAAGATTAATTGGCGGCTCGAGACGGGTAGCGATAGTGCTTGGAGTTGGCAGGGCTAAGGTTGCCCGCTTCGATAATCTGGCACTTAGGCGGGATTACCGGTAGCGTGGTACGGCCGCCGCGTGGCTGGCTGGTGTGACAAGGACGCCTTCGTTCGTATCGCCGCGAATAGAGAAGGCAGAGAGATTCGAGGTCGAGGTCGAGATCGAGGTTCGAAGGGTTGGGGAACGTGTCGTGTCGTGTCGTATTGTGTCGTGATCGTGAACAGAAAGAAGCGTTTGCTTGTTGTTGAGTTGGCGTCAAGGAACGGCTCCTCTCGGCAAAGCTTGTTGTTTGGTTTGTGCTGAAAACTGCACGGTGCAATTGGCAAGGCTGATTCGGCCGAGATTAGGATGTCGAGCATAAGAGTCTCATCACATGAAGTCCAAGGGCCTACTATGACTGCTTCCAAGTACAAGGCCCCTAACATACAGTATCAGCTTTCCTGAGTGGCACTGCTGCTCCAGCCCAAACGTCAGGGACCCTTCCCGTCGCACAGTGTAGCATCTCACTCATGTCGGAAACGTCCCTGAAGCGTGGGACTTGGTGGCCCTGACAATAGCTCTTGGAGAGCCCCCACTAAATACAGTGGCTGTCCCCATTACAAGACAGCCGCCTCTGCACTGACTGGGTTCTCTCTGAGCATTTTACGACACGGCGGCCCACCAGGCCACGCTGGCATTGAGAATGAGCCATGGCAAATCCAGAAGTGTATGCTGCATCGCCAGATTACGACCAGTCATGGCGATGTGGTAATCCAATGATCCGCGCGTGGCTGCTTTGAGGCTCGAGGTTCGATGAGTATCTTGTCATCATTGCAAACACATTGTACAATGTACAGTCCCAAAATTAGCACCGGATTCATGTGGTTTAGTGCCTGCATGGATGCGTTCTGGCCACTACCTTTGCTGATTGGGCCAGCATTGAGACAAGGCGCTCGCCGTGCCGCATCGCACTTCCTTGGCTGGCAGGCCGGTACGTGTCACACAGTGCGAGTCTTGTGAAATTCAGGATATGCTGTATAGAGATTCACTGGCTTTTCTCTGTTCTTTTCTGGCCATCAAACGCAACTACTCATGCATGGCAGAAAATGTGTTCGTAAATCTTATCAATTGTGTCCACCACCTGCACTGCCTACTGTAACACAAGCCAACTTCCTATTGCACTAGGTCATGTGTCCAAGTATGTCCTGTTCCAACCTCCGTCGACGAAACCCACCAACAAACTCCGGTGCTTCGCCACACTTTCCAAGTCCCAGTTTACTGTCCCAAGACACAGTATGTGTGTGCTATCTTGGTTCCTGCCAACAACCAGCCGTCCTCGACCCGCCGGTAGACCTCGTGGAAGTGACCACCGCCAGTTATGCGAGACTCTGGGTCCGGGCTATTACCCTGGTCGGCAATGACATATTGGATCGGAAACACGGCCCTGACTTCGTCTGGGGATACCTGCTCTAGCTCAGGTACACCAACTAGATGCATAGCTTGCTTGGTCGTAAATAATTCGCGAAAATAAGCCACCCATGTCTCTCTCGAAGTGAAGCTCGGAAAGATGCCGGAGGGAGCAACGCCATTGTCGAGTACTTCAAAGGTGAAGTCTGGGAGAACGACCTTGTCCAAAGCGTCCCACATGTCTGAGTCCGCAAAGCGGCAGTAACGAGCCTTCGTCTCGGCGATGGCTTGAGCAACGTTTGGTGGAGGCCTCATGGTGTCAGACGGCGTGCCGAAATGTGACTGTCAAGAATTCTAGGTCGTTTGGGGAGGTAAGAGTGGTGAAAGGTATAGCAGGTATTGATTGTTGTATATGCCAAAAGCGAGGCAAGTCGATAGACAAGACTGATTCTCTACAGAACTTCGCGAGCCTTTATGCACCTACACTGTACAGCATCTCGCTCAACATGCGGTCGAAGCTGTATTCATTCGTACGACCGTCAGCAACGGAGGGTAGCAGAAGTGCCGCTGTCCGCTTCGCTAGAACGTCATACCGCAGGCCGAATCTCGAAGTGAGTGTGCAAACACTTTGTGTCCATCTGACTAGTCGCTCAGGACTATCTCGATGCAAGGACGTGTGTCTGGGCGGAGAGACCTTCGACAGCGGTCGTGTCCACAGGGTGCGGTCTACCGCGGCCCTCTTAGAAAGTGATTTGGTGGAAATGATCTCGGTCAGCTCAAGTGCTTGTTGCTCCGTAGTCCGCCGGAGCAGGATCGTGCTGGTACTCGCCGATGCTCACTCGGCATGATTGTTCGAAGTGATTGTTGTCAGTATTGCCGAGTTGCTTTGGATATCCAAGGTGTTTACTTGCTGTAGGCCCAAAGATGCGGCACCAATTGTACAACACAGTGAAAGTCTGTCCTGGTTAGGCATGTTACCCTGTCATTGTTGAGCTGTAACCCTAGCCACCGGGCTCTGACAGGGGAAAGGGGGGCTTGCACGGCGGTCGTTTCTTGACTGCGACTGGCCTTATTGCCCCCGCCCAGGGTCTGCACCAGAAATCGGTCAACGGTCGCGTCCAAAAGACCGCGACTCTCTGGTGGCTTGCATCATCAGATAGGCGGGCTTTTGCGCATCTTGACAACCTCAAATCATCATCTCCAGCCGCAGCCTTGTGCACACAAAATACCCGGCAACACTGTCGATCGGCTTTTTGCGCCTTCCTTTGTCTCCAAGGCCTGTCATGAGAGGTTTTGCATTCGCACTTCTTTCATTGTCCAGCTTTTCCTCCCAGTCGTAGACGCGTATCTGATCGCGCTCCCTGCGCAGGCGACAGCAGCCGCTCAACGATGCCTTCAAGAAAACGAACACTCCAAGAGGCCGAGAGCGCACCCACAGAACAGCTCAAGCCAGACTCGTTAATACTCAGGCTGCGCAATTGCTTCCATTTCGCCAACCTCTACCAGTGGATATGCATCTTTGGAAAGGTTGTCAAGATTGACGATAACCTGGATATCGAGGTACGGCTCCCAGGAAGGAGGCCTATCAATGCGATGTGGCTAGTCGATGCTAAACACTCCGTTCTACCCACAGGATCTCGAAACAGAATGCCTCAAGCATGGCTCCATGGCCCTGCAGGATATTGGCCTGGCGCTGCTGAAGCACATCTCTTCGCACCGCGGATTGACGTACGTTCCTCGAACCTCCACCACTTACATGACTTGGAAGGCCCCGACTCACTCGCACGCAACAGGCACGAGATCTTTGATGAGTACACTCGCAGGCAATTTGATGCTAAGCTGCCGCACAAGAAGAATCCCTTCGGAAAGGGTGAGGTTGTGACCAAATTTGCTGAGTTTGACCTCTTCAAAAAGGTCCGCCTGCATGATCCCGCTCGCAAACTGCCAGTACTTTGTTTCTGACCGTTCCATGCAGCTTCGAGTCCTGTGGCAGATGACGCAGATTGTTATGATGAAACCAGAACATATACGACCCAATATGGACGAGCAAAAGAACGACGAACAAACCGCCTGGGTAAGCCAGTCTGGTCCACTATGCCAAAGTCTGCGATACGTTGTTAACATGCAAACAGAGGATCGAACCGTATGGTTGGGATCGCAAGGATCGGGAGTACTACGTGCTAGATGACAACCGACTCTACCGACTCACGACTGCACCTCCCCCTGCCACTCCTACGAAGAAGACTTCTCAGAAAGCAAAAGCGGCCGCACGGGCAGCTAAGCGTAGACGCCTTGCAGCAGCAGCAGCTGCTGCTGCCGCTGAGAGCAATAACGATGAATCCGACAACGCCAGCGCGGCAGAAGACAATAACGAGGGACCTGATCAGGATGACGAACAAGACGCATTAGGTGGTGCCATCTGGGAATGCATTGCTATCACCCTTGATGAGGTTCGGGATTTCATCGAACCTCTGCTGAAGACCAAGGATCCAAATGAGAAGATACTGCGCGGTCAAATCGAAGAACACATGCTGCCGCTGCTTGAAAAACAAGAAGAGTCCAAGAAACGGAAGATCCAACAGAGAGAAAGGGAGCTATTGAATTTGGAGAAGCTGGCGCACGCTAAAAGATCTAGCCGCATTGCTGGCAAGGCTGAGCAACAGAAGCAAGAGGAAACTGAACGTCAAGAAAGAGAAAAGAGGCGTGTCGAAGAGGTTGCCGCCAAGAAGGAAGAACAGAAGAGGATGAGATTGGAGAAGGAACGCGACAATAGGATGAAGTCGCGCGATCAACGTCTCCGCGAGCGTGAAGCTCGTCGCATTCAACACGAAGATGAGCTTGCACAGTTGTCCGAAGGTAGCAAAGGCCCTGAAGCAGCACGCTTGTCTGAACGCCGCTTGCAAGCAGAGATTGAGAAAAACAAGCAAGCCCTCAGAGAGTTGGACGATGAGGAGGAAGACTGGATATTTGACTGCGTCTGTGGACTGCACGGACAGGTTGACGACGGCCAGCACAGCGTTGCTTGCGAGAGATGCAATGTCTGGCAACACAGCAAGTGCCTTGGTATCAAGGAAGAGGAGGCCGAGCGAGACGATTTTCATCTCATCTGCCAACACTGCCAACGGACCGAGCGCGAGAGGAAAGAGAAGCAGCACCAAAAGCCTCCTCCCAAAATCAAGATCAAGCGCAAGGAACCTGTGGCTGCCTCCTCGGTACCTACAAACAAGCCAGTCTCCACCACACCGATTCCTCTTCCTTCTATCCCCGGCATGGCCAATTTCGCTGGCAGAGCTCTGCTGCAGACAAAACCTGCCCCGCTGAATGGAATCTCGCTGCCATCACCCAGCGCTTCAGCTTCCAACAAGCTGCCCAAACCTTCACCCCAAAAACACTCATCGCCGCCCGCCGAAGGCAGCTACAGCATCGCTGCCCCTCTGACCTACGATCCGTTACTTCCGTCCGCTCCTTTGAGCAAGCCTACCTCAAACGGCTTGTCTCACAATCCATTCTCCTCGCCACATCCGAGTCTCCTTCCGCCCGATCAGTCGCCAAATAAGTCCCGGGCATACGGCAGCATCTACACTTCATCCAGTCCTATCGCTCGAGATTCAGTCGACGTCCTCAAGGATGCGAATGATCGACCACCCTCATCATCAGCTACAGCTCACGCCACGCTTCCTGGTCACAAGTCGCCCTCGAGAGAACCTGCGACAAAGGACACAACAGGAGTAGCCTCCCCGCAGAAGTCAGCCAATACGCCCGTTAGCTCCGCAAAAGTACTCGATCAGCGTACAAGTTCCCCAGTGTCGATGGCAACTCCACGCCTGAGTCCATCGCGTCTCGAAGATGGGGAACCCTTACCCTCCTCGCGAGGCGGCCTTTCGCCCACAAAAATCTCCCCCTCGTATACGCGACCTGCCTCCCATGGCCACGGCACGAGAGAGGGTCAGAATGGCATACACTCCAGTCCAACGCCAGCCATCTTACCCCCCGTGACGGCTCTTTCACCTTCGCCCCAGAAACCCAACCCGACGCCGCCAGTCAAGGTGGACGAGCCACCACGACCGGGGATCCCATATAATACCAAGGTCCATTCATCACCAGTGCAGCCATAATGTTGATACTGGAACAGAAATGTGATGATTCAAGCAGTCGTTCTCATGCACCAAAAATAGTCATCACAGATAATTTACTGCAGGACCTCTCTTCGGACACGCCGAAGCAGACCATCGATCGGCTGCTGTCATTTTTGACAGCCGTCGAGGGAATAGATGTTTGTGGCAAGTGACTTTTGCAAATGACAGAATAGTCACAAGCCATGAGAGCCTGTTTACCGGATGTCGAAGGAAAAGAGCCTTGCAGACAGAAAAACCGAACAGAGGGCCAATACCAGGTAGACAATGCAATAGGCAGTGCAGAATTCAATCAAAAGCAAATACTCCCGACAGCAATCACTTGTCATTCTTACAACTTTTGATCTTGAACGTTTGTTGCACTTCATCTCTCAGGCCAACGAGCTGACACCAACACATGCATCTGTCACATGCCTTGGTGCTTATTGGCAATAATGTTATAACTTCCTGCCCCGTATTCTTCTTGGGGTATTTGAAGTAATCTAGAAGGTTTACAGTAATATTTGTAGTTCTGTCACCGTTGAAACATGAGTTGAGTGAACGACTGGTGGAGGAGGTAGATGACACAAACAATGCACGAATTGGGATTGCTTATGCAGAGCCTCAGCGACGAGGCTGGAATGGAGAACAGCTCCCATATGAGCAGGTTATGATTCATCTGAATACATCTTTAAGAACAGTGAAGTTTGTTAGGGCAACGAGTGCGCAGCGACTGTGTACCTGTAACATGTCTGTAGGTCTACCTATTGCCTGTCCATGTATTGTGTTGCGTTGGGCGGGCTGGAAGTGATAGCTCAGTGGTCACCCACGTGAATACGTGCGGGCTTGTGATTTACTTTTGGTTTCAAGGTTGCTTTGGGAATAAAGAAAGGAATAGGGCCATCAAGCCACAGTTTCCTTCCTTCTCCTCAGCCTACTTCTCCGTCCAGTTCCTCGTGCTAGCATCTCTTCCCCGCTAGCATCTCTGGCTTGACGGCCAAGTCCGATTAACCAGGTCACTAGTCTCGAGAATGCCATTGAATATGTCTAGCGATCATCGCGGGGAGGAGGAAAGAAGAAGGCGCGTGAAAGCCCTCAAAGCACCTCTCATTCCTTCTCCCGTTCCCTAATTTCACCAGACTTGAATTGCCGCTATACATACTCGCATGTGAGGTTCTGACTTGCACTGCCGCCGCAGAGAAGGGACTATAGCCGGACAGGGTTCGTCAATCCGCGGAGAGAAGACGATAAAAGTACGCGGACTGAAAAAGTACAGGACTCTTGGTCACTCCGGACCCTTTTGTCCCTCGCGAACAGGGGCAGCGATCATGGAAACTTTCTCCCGGGTAGATCGGAGAAGACTGCCTGTCAGCTAGCCCTTTGCCAAACATGACTACTTGGCTAGAGACGATGTGGTTTAGCTGGACAGAACAGGGTGACTAGTTGGCTTAGCTCGTTGGTGACAGCTATTTGATTCGTGAGGAATGGCCGGTTTACGTGCGTCTGCGTAGTATGAGTGTTTGACTTGGTGCAAGTACTGCTGGACGTTCTCTTCCGGGACCAGGGCTCGAGACGGTCAGATGAATCTAAGTAGATTGTTGCCCCTCGTGTCTAACGAATTAGAGAACCTACTTGCGAAATCCACGGGAATAAGAAAGACACTGGGAAGAGGAAAAGTTTATGAACAAGGCAAGTTGAAAGCTTAGCATGGTTGACGTGTTTGCTTGACTTGCGTGATGGTTGCACCATGGTGATGGTAGGATGCATCTACTGTCCCCCACACTCTTTTGCATGACGCCGTTGACATGTCACGTAACGGGATGGTCAGGATCAGCCTGGCGAACGTCTGGGGAGTGGGAAGTGGAAGAATTGGGACACGGAAAGAGGAGCGGTGGGGGCACAGGCACGACTGTCCCTTCTGTAAGAAGAGGACCAGTTAGGCCAGCAGAGGCTTTGATTGGTAGGGGTGCGGCTCGTAGGCGGCTGTGGCGGTTTTCTGGAGGAAGAGAGCAAGAGTTGCCAGAGAGGAAGGAGGTGAAAGAGAGAAATGCCAGAGACTCCGCCAAGGGTCCAAGGGTGGGCATGGTTGACAAATGCAGCCCATCCATCAAGTCTGCTTAATTTTTGACTCATTAGAGGATATGCTTACAAGAGTATCATGGAAGCGGTTTTGGATACTGCGCTTTTTCATGAAATGCTCTGGCTTTTTGGAAAGTAGACTTGGTAAAGACATCCACACAAAAGTCCTCCAATGCAAACGGCAAAGAATGGGTACGTTGATGTATATATATATACATATATAACAAAAATAAACAACAACAATAAGAACAATTGTATAATAAAGACCTCGAACACATAGTATCAGCCCTTGACGAACAGGGACAAAAAGACGACCATGAGATTGGAAAGACCCCGGGTAGGCCGGGGAAAAAACAAGTTAATTTGCTGTCCTACCAAAAGTTGGCCAGAATTAACAAGAGGCAAGCAGCACGTTCATTCTCCAAGTCCAGAGGGCGACTACGCAGTCCTTGAGCCTGATGATGACCCAGCCAATCGATCTTACCTATCACCCTTTTTTGCTGCTCTTGTTGCTGATTCTTTCTGTTCTTTGATCATTGAACGAGGTCAATTGGGGCTGAAACGTATAGTAAAAAAGTCAGCAGTTGTTTATTGTTGCTCATGCTCAATCTTTCAGCACAAAACGCAGGGCCCACGGCACTTGAAAACGCTCATCCAAACAGTCCAAAGAGAATCCGCGGACGCTCTCTCCCTTTTGTTTCCAACGTAGTATGTGAAAGGAAAGGCAGGCAAGATGTGAAGCGACGACTGCCACGAGCCACAGTAGCGACGAGATGATTGAAGCAAGCAACAAAAATTGCACTTCTCAGCAGACAAACAAGCACATGGAGATCAAGATGTCTCGGAACCAACCGCTCATGCGTAATATGCGTTTTGAAGCAACAGTTACGCATACCGCACAGTACCTGGGTACGGTTACACTCACTGCAACCCCGTTCATCCCCCGAGATCTGCAAAGTGCACACTCGGATCATGGCTTCCCCGGGGATGGACTTACCTGCAGATCTGGGATGTAACCTTGGCCAGGCACTTCCCTGAACAGCAACTAGGCATCAAGCCAATTGTCCCTATCCCACGCCATCCCACCCCCTTGTGGTTGGCCGGCTTTCTGGGCAGCCCGGGCCAAGCAAACGAGTAAGTGATTTGCGTGGGGTGACGCTGATCCATTGAGAAGAGTTAACCTCGCTGTGAATAGATTGCACACTTACACAACCACCACGATAAAGAAGCAAATATGACGTTCAGCCAGAGACAGAGTTCCTCCTTAGGCTCGGCGGGTTCTGCTCGATCCCGGTGTGAGCCGTCCTCTCTGCTTCCCCTCTCAGATGTCAGCCCCAAGGAGCTCTTGCAGTCCGGCTTATCTATCCGTTCGTCTTTCGGACTGTCTCTCTTGCTGTTCGATTGGGAAGCAGCTAATGCATCTACCCGTCAACTTGCGCACGAGCCGGTTGCGCTAGCCTTGCACCACGGACCAAGAACCCACCTTTCGTTTAAGTCAGCTATTTGTCTGTGTTCGTCTGTCAGTCTGTCAGTCTGGCAGCCAGTCAATCAGTCTTCGGCCGCCAAACCACCCGCAAGTCGCGCTTTGGACCCCAGCCGCGAGGCAGCGCTATGCCAGCCCGGGAACGACAGATCCAACAGCACAAGCCTCACTGCCGCGCTTGTCCGGTCCTTTTGACACGAGCAAGAGAAGAGAGCAAGAGAGCGAGCAAGCAAGCAGGCAAAGATCCCCCCCCAACGGGTTGCTGGCGCTTTCGACAGCCACGACTGGAACGAGACTAGGCTACCAATCCCGCGTCTGGGAGCGGCCCAGCCCAGTGTGACCAGGCACGTTGCCTGACGTCAACAAGAGAAAAAGCGCGGCAAGGAGAACTTTCTGCGCGTACCAATGAGTAGTCAGCCGCAAACGTTCGCGGGTGGATGGGGACCACCGACTAGTCGACCGTTATGCTTGCCTCACGCACTGCATCCCAACACTATCTTGCTGCTTCTTCAGCGCGCAAAGATGTGTCTCAGGCTGCCGCTGAGCCGCTCCACTTCCGCAAAATCCTCTGAATCTGCGAAGACATCCCATCTGCTGGAAGAGGTTTAGGAGGGACAAGCAACTTGCTCGATCAGCTCGATCCCCGTGGTTCATTCTCCCGCGACAGCCAGGGTCAAGCAAGTCATTGCATGACTAGACCTTTGAAACAAGACGCTCACTATACTGCGAATTCGCCATAACGTTCACCGTGCCGAGCATATCAAGTCGATTTCCCCAAAGATTCATGTGGGCCACGCAGAGTAGTCCTTGGTTATAAATCAATCGGTCAGTCTTCTTTTTCAGCCGCTGGCTAGCCGTAAGGACAGAGCTTAGTGAGAATTGGATGTGTGTTTCTAAGAATTATCCTCGCCAATGTCTGTAAATCTGTGGGCGTGAATACTGACTGATCATGACAAGAAACGTTACCAATGTCGTCTCTATCTTGGCTAAGTGGTCAGCCAGTCAGCCAATCAGCCAATCAGTCAGTCAATCAGCCAAGTGACAGCAAGACTTCTGCACGTCTCTGCTGCCTCAACTGCTCAGACCAGGGATGAAGGCTGGCACAAACAAAGCATGGGGCCCTATTCTTCGATATTGTGGCATGGTCTGTTCTGATTAATAAGTCAGCGTAGTGCGCCAAGACTTCCCGACCTCCCCCCAGAACCTCACCAGAAATGCCTGGTGTGCCACGGCAAGTTTCGATGGCTTTTGACACGCGTATGTGTGTGTATGTGTGGGTGGGTGGGTGTGGGTGTTCCGGGGGGGGGGCCTCTAAAGAGCCCCAGTCCCAGCAAGTAGCCGCGGACATAAACGTGTGGTGAAAGCTGAAAGCGGTAATCAGCCTGGCCGCATATAGCACTCACAGAGCCCAAACCCCAAAACCTCTGCTCGTCTCGAGACATGAAATGGATATACAAATACAGAGCTCACCAGCTAGCTCCCCCAATCTCGTGTACTCTCTTCAAAGAGACTGTCCAACAAAGCCCTGACAACAAAGACGCCTCAATCTGACGTCTCGCCAAAAAGCTCCTCCCGCGGGTCGTGTACCCCGTTGCCAACAAGTACCTACCCACGAACGGACAAAGAATCCCAAAAAAAAATAAGGCCCAAATAGGCTTGAAGACAGATCAAGGCAACGCTGCAGGAACCAAAGACAGGTGTGAATGAAGCCATCTCAGTGGTCAACCAACACGGCAAAGGTCGCTATTCCAGTACATCAGCGTCTCACCTTGTTCCTGGATGAGGGCGTTCCCTCCATACCACTCACCTGTCTGCAACAAGCCCGCATCAAGCATTTTAAGCTGTGTCCTGTTATTCCTCCCAGGTTCCTGAATTGCAGTGGTCCTTGGCCTTGCCGCCGCCGCTGTTACCACTGCCACAGAACAAGAGATAGAGCAGGGCAAACCACTTTTTAACCACAGTATTCCCAGCCGCATCTTTTTTGGACCGGACAAGCCGACATATCATAACACCCACGCCCTGCTGCACTTGCCACGAAGACAGGCATCAGAACCAGCCAGCCACAAGAAGCCTTCTAAATGACCTGACGTCTCAGTGTTTAAGAATTCATTTCCTGGCTCTGTCAGACAACCCTGTCTGAACACTTTCCAGAACTTTAGACCACTCAGCCCAAAGCCTCCATCCATCGACGTTTTCAAGCAGGACCACTTGAACTTGACTCTTACAGACGAGGACAGCAAGGAAAGAAGCACGCATGAGGTAGCAAAGGCTTCCATCCAGACATCATTGACCAAACAATCATTGGTCACGCCCAGATCGGCACCAACCCCTTCTCTCCTCCCCCATCTCTAAGCCTTGCAGCTTTGAAGTGCCTCAACCTATCTTCAGCTCGAACTGCGCCGGCTATCCACGAGTCGAATCGTCGGGTTGCGATCATGGCAGCAGCCACGGACATCGCCCAATCCTCGATGCCATCAATCAAGATGGATCCGGCAGCCAGTCTTCCGCTTTCGCCAACCGCCTCCACCAAGGACGGCCAGCTTACTCAGGGGTTTGACGACTTGGTGCACCATAACGGCACACCTCTTTTCACCCAAGAACATTTTGCAATGGAGCCAACAGGTTTCCCCCACAGTTTTCAAGACAGTGACAGGATATCACCGCCCGTCCCTCAGGCACCTGTCAACTCCCATCCACAGCATGGCCCCATGCTGTACCAGCAGCAGCATCAACTGCAACAGCAACACGTTTATGCAAACGAATATACTCATCACCATGACCAGGACCTGTCTGCATACATCCCCAAGGACGGCGTCTATCCGTCGCCGGACGAGGTATGCATCTTTCCTGCCCACTGAGTAAATGTCCGTTTGTTTCAAGCTGACAATTTTGTTGCCATAGCCGCCATACAAGACACCGGCATCATCGCCTTCTCAGCGTTCCGACGTTTTGCATTCTCGTAATAGTGTCCTTCAAGCCCCAGGTCCGAGAAGCCTTGCATCAAAGGCTCGTGTTCAAAAACCAAAGAGAAGGAGAGCACGTGAGAGATCCGACAGAGAGAAGGTACACCTAGAGAAACCATTGAGCGAGATTGGAGAGGAATGGAAGAAATCCATGCTGGAGATTGAGGCATATATCAACCGAACAGCTGAGGTACGGAGGAAAGAAATCAGCTCGGACCGCAAACAGCCTGGCAAAGTCAAGCGACCCATGAACTCATTCATGCTGTACCGAAAGGCATTTCAGAACCACACCAAGGCGTATTGTGAGCATAACAACCATCAAGTTGTGTCCAAAGTATGTGGTGCCAGTTGGGACCAAGAGCCGGAGCACATTCGCAAGCAGTTTGCCGACTGGGCCAAGATGGAGCGCGCCAACCATCAACTGGCTCATCCTGGCTACAAGTTCACACCTGCGAAGCCCAAGAACCAGAAGCGCCGGCACGATTCGGACGACGAGGCGTCAGAGCACGACGGGTACGAGTGGGAAGGAGGCCCAAAGGGCAGATCGATACGTTCGCACACTGGCACGCCCACTCCGGAACATGAGCTGTACGCCCAGCAGCAGGGTTACTACCCAGCGCCTCCACAGTATCTCCATCAGCAGCAACTCTTGTCTTCGCGGTCAATCTTGTCCTCGTATGGATACAGCAATCCAAGCAAGCAAATGCCGACACCGTATGGGTCAATCGAACTTGGCCAGGGCAGTCATTACATGCCCTCAAACCCTGTCTCGAACCCACACTACCAACAACGCGGGTATTTACCCGACAACATGTCATATGTCAAGACTCAGTCTCCTGGCAATACGTACAGTCAGCCGAATCATGCAGGCCTGCTGGAATCATACGTATCGCCCCCACAACGCCACGGCTTGGAGCCTACACCTCCGCCCCCGCCTGCGCATTATATGCATGACAGCCAGGACACCGGCTTGTACACAATGAATAACAGCTCCTTTGACGCGCACAACCCGCTGCAACTTCCTGGACACGGCCTTGAGGTTGGAAGGGGCATGGACTTCCACGGCTTCAACAACATCGGCAGTCAGCAGGCCGTGGGCGAGGGGCTGCCAAACGTGTATGTACATGGAAGCCAACTACAGGATCAGCAAGCGCAACAGTTTCTGAAAGGCGATGACGACAGCTGGGACATCCAGCAGCTTGACGAAGGACAAGCTAGCCAACCGTACGACGACTGGGGTGTGGACCCGTCGCTGTCTCAACCTTATGGCGTCAGTGACCCTTCTTTGTCCGAGACGTATGCTGCGCAGGACTGAAGAACGAAGAAAGAAGTAGCTGTGAAGAAATCGTACTCCACACCTTGTGAAACAAGAGGCAACTTGCTCTCAGAACCGAAAGGCATGGGTTTGGCGCAGGCGGAACAGAATCCATCGTTAAGAGGTCAAGGATGGTTTCTTCCTGGCAATTTGGCGTTAGAAAGTTTGGCAATCTCAGTAGCAAGTTGGATTTTGTCGTAAAGCAGCTAATGCTGGGGTTTTGCATTAAAATTCCTGTAAGGGTAGGTGTTATTTGCTCAACTGTTGTGCGTGGTAGATAGTCATAGTCATCATTTGTATGTTTTGTCCTATTCGACATTCCATGAGTCTCGCCTTCGACAACAATTGCCCAAAATTTGGTCGGTATTTAAATGGCAAAAGGACGACGTTGAGCCCGTGCTGACTCAATGGGACTCGAGGCTGGGCACACACTAATGTTAAGGGTTGGCTCTAGTTAGGAGGGAGAAAAACCGAGCTGTCGGCCGCGGTGCAAAGTCAAAGGGAATAACTGCGTAATTAGGTAGGCAGCTCATCACTGAGAATCATGCGTTGCTGTCAGGAATTTTCAGCCTCACACGTGATGACTGTCTGAGGAATTGTTTTGGAGGAAATACGGTTGAACGATGGAAAAGGTACAAGGCCAGCGCTTATTGGTGATGAGCTTAGTCATTAACCCCGATGATTTCATGACTCGCACGCCCAACTGCTATAGAATTAGATAGTACCTTCCCAGGAAGGTAAATAGTAGCATAGGTAAGCGACGAGGTGGCCCAAGCTCCTTGGACTCCAGCAGCGCAAGTCAGCATTCAATTGTACTGACTGCCATCTCTAACCGTCATCCTTACACTACCTACAATCCTCCCCCCACAACAGGACGACCGACTACCTGATAATCTGACTGGATCGACGGGTTGATTCGCCAACATGACCTGGCTTTCCAAGACCACAACGACCCTGGGCTTCATCCTGGTGGCACACGCGTAGGCACTACTCCGTCTCTTGTGCACTGTAAACAAGTCTACCTGTTACTTATGTACTGATGGTCCTTTCTACAGCTGCTACTCGGCCCAAGAGCACTCGGCACTACAGTCCCTCCGCGCCACAAGTACAACGGTTCATATCACGCAACCTTCCACATCTCTTCCAGTTGATATTTCGATCGAGACCGTTGTTGGCCTCTTCCTCACAGTGTTGGGATTGGTGGCAGACATGCCCACGCTGCGGCCGATTCAGTGGCGGGCTTGGGCTGGCAAGGTTGAACGCGAAGGCGAGCAAGGCTTCCTGAAGAGCAACGGCGACGTCGAAACGGATTTCGTGGGCAATCCCTTCCGGATTTTAGAGACAAGGCCTGGGTTTGTGGACATACGGTCTCAGCGGAAGGAATTCGCGGAATGGGTGCGAAATGGGGGAAAGAGCTGAAGCAGGGCGTATCTAGTACGGCGAAACTAGGCAACTTCCTGAGAGG
The DNA here is from genome assembly GCA_003019895.1 of Coniella lustricola. Lineage (NCBI taxonomy): Eukaryota > Fungi > Ascomycota > Sordariomycetes > Diaporthales > Schizoparmaceae > Coniella > Coniella lustricola. The sequence goes on along the minus strand of KZ678498.1, from coordinate 64,209 downwards.
CGATGAGAAGACGGCAAAACGATACCACCACTGCTATGCCACAAAACCCGGATCAGCCACAAAGCCAGAGCGGCACAGCAAGTTTTGGCCCGGAACCTCTCTATCAATTCAGTAGAGTTAAGAAACGTTGAAGCGTAAGATCCACGGGTCGGCGCGTCTGGTGTTATTTTCGAGTTGTGGTAAGCGAGGACTTTTACTGGCAGGAACGCGGTCGATGTTTCCCTTCTGCTCTTCACCTGATTTGGTAGGCAGGCAGGCCCCTTCCTTCTTCGTAATCCCAGCTGTTTTAGCTTTAGGACGTATCTGCCCACTCGAGCAGCTTTCGTGCTGCAAGCACTTCCTCAATGACCTCCAAGATTTCGGCATCGCGCAAGTACTATCAATCTAGAACTTGAGGAAAACGACGAAAACCCCCGTGCACATGGTGCCCTTTCCTCCGTGATATTACACAAACAAGAATACTAGTCACATTCCAGAAGTAGATGTGCTACAGCCATGTCTTCTGCGTGGCGCAGCCGGCGGCCCACTCCGTCGGCCAGAACACCCTCTGCTACCTCGTCCGTGCCTTGGTCGGCTTCCAGGTCTCGGTCTAGTTCAGGCAGCGGGACCAGCAGGTCGAATGCAGCGAGCTGTGCCCCTGCGCGACCCTCGCCACCGATATTTTCGTCCCCAAGACCAGGACGACACTATATTATAAGACAAGACCGCAGAGTCATGTCCAGCTCTTTCGCTCCAACGTCTTCCCGCTCTTTGCATTCTTCGCCATCACTGCCCTCATATCCACAGTCCAGAGAGGACCGCGTTTCTCTACAGCCGAGATCTGCAGTTACACCATCAAGCTCAGCATCCCGTCTACTCGAAGGACAACCTGGAGGCACGCAGTCAAGTGTCTTTCTGGGTGATGATGACCATGAACCCGAGGGTGTAGACGAAGTTGTTATGGCGATCGACATGAAAGACAACGGAGCTCTGGGATGCGCCTACTACGTTGCCGCCGACGAGGCATTGTTTCTACAGGAAGATACGCGCATGGCTGGCATCGAGACCATCGAAAGTCTTTTGCTTCAGGTAGAACCTACCGTTGTTCTAGTTCCACTTCGCACCGCGGATTTTCTTGTCGACTTCCTCGAAGCCGGTGCGCAGAATTTGGAAGGGAACAGAGAGTACAACAAAGAAGGTGTGTAACACGAAGCGACACATTAACCCGAGCTAACATGCTGTTTGACTAGGATTTCGCGGTGTTTATATACTTCGAACCGTGGTTTCTACATGCTTCAACTATGAAACTGCCAAGAATGTCCTCCTGAGCTTGGACATGGACTTCTTGGGCTCGAAAGCCATGCACTTCAACACAGTTGCTGCAGCGCATCAGGAACCTGCAATCGGTCATGCCCCAGGTAACAATGGTTATGGATCTCGTCTTCAGTTCGCCACCTTTGTCAACTTGGACAGTCGCTTATCTGTGAGTGCTCCATTCGGCACCTTGGCCAGACTACAACTAATATTGACCGAGATTGGCTGTGCGGGTGCAGTCCTTAGCGACATTCAACGCCGGCGAGCCGCAGCATGTCTTCCCAATGACCCAGACGTCAGATTCGCGTTTCGTGTACGCTCAGTCATGATGTTCACGTTTTCAAATGCAATGTTCATCAATTCCGATGCCTTGGAAGCTCTGCAAATTCTCGGTTCCGAGAGTCATCCCAATCGCATCAATCAAGCATCCGAGGGCGCAAAATCAGCATTCAAAGAGAATCTCTCACTATACGGACTCTTTCGCGCCCTTACTCACACCGCACAGGGTAGGGCCAAGCTTCGACAAATGTTTTTATGTCCTAGCATCGATCTAGACCTCATTTATGAGCGACAACGAACCATAGCTGTCTTCCTGAGGTCAGAGAATAATGCAGACATAAATGGAATATGCAAAATACTTCGCAAGGTCAAAAACGTCAAATCTTGTCTTCTTCAGCTGAAGAAAGGTGCCAATCTTACCGGGGGACGGAATCCAGCAGAGCAGAGCACTTATGCCGCATTACAAGCATTTTCCGTCTATATGATGGAATTGCGTCAAGCGGTATGCCGACTACAGGGTTGGAAAAGTATTCATATTACTTCAATCGTAAGTTTTGCACGTTCCAGTCATACATTCGTTAGCATACTGCTGATGTATCCGAAAAGGTTATTGATAGCATTTCATCCAACGAATTGCGGCATGTGGGCGAGATTATTGCTGCGACTATTGATTTTGTCCAATCAAAGGAAGCTCGTAGAACATGTGTGTTGCCCAACGTCGACCCCGAGCTAGACGAACTCAAGCGCAACTACGATGGTCTCGAGTATCTTCTCAATGAGGTTGCTACCAGTCTCATTGCCGAAATTCCGGAATGGGGTCGTCCACACGTGAAGAATTGTATCTTCTATCCCCAGATTGGCTTTCTCACCGTAGTGAGCTATGATGCAGAATCTGGACAAGGCAAGTATGAAGGCGAAGGGAATGACGACGATGTCTGGGAAAGCCTCTTCGTCGCAGACGAATACATCTACTACAAGAATCGGCACATGAGAGACTTAGACAGGCAGTACGGTGATCTCTACTGCATGATTGTGGGCAAGCCTCCCGAACGAAACTCACATCATGGGTACTCTCAAGCTGACTATTAGCTTGCAGACAAAGAGATCGATATCATCTATGACCTAGGTGTCAGGATTCTTCAGTACGAAGAGGCATTGATCGCTGCGTCGGACTACTGCGGCGAGCTGGACAGTCTACTTGCGCTTGCTTTGGGAGCTGACATATACAAATTAACAGCCCCGCGGATGACCACTGCGAACGTCATCCAGATACGGGAGGGACGTCACCCTCTACAGGAATTGGCTGTACCCTCGTTCGTTGCCAATGACATCCTCTTGGTGGGTGGTAGCAGTGACGAAGATGAAAAACTTGATGTCGTCCGTAATGGGAATGATGAGCCTCCAAGTGTCATGGTGATGACAGGACCGAATCATTCCGGAAAGAGCGTATATTTGAAGCAAGTCGCGCTCATCGTGTTTATGGCTCATATCGGAAGCTTTGTGCCCGCCGATTATGCCTGCATTGGCTTGACCGACCGTTTGCTCACTCGGATCTCCACTCAGGAGAGCGTTTCACGCAATGAGAGTGCTTTTGCGATTGACTTGAGACAAGCTGCCTTCTCCATCAACTTTGCAACACGTCGGAGCCTCGTTCTCATCGACGAGTTTGGAAAAGGAACTAATGCAATGGACGGTGCTGGCCTCGCAACAGCTCTGGTAGACCATTTCCTTAGTCTTAATGACGAAAGGCCCAAAGTGTTAGCGGCGACACACTTTCACGAGATCTTCGAGCACGACTTCCTTGGCGGCAATCCTAGACTCAGTCTTGCTCATATGGACGTCCGCATTGATGCCGAAGCTGACAATCGAGAAGGCCAGGTCACGTACCTCTTTCGTCTTACGCCTGGTCGCTGCACATCTAGCTTTGGGGGCCGTTGCGCGGCAATGAATGGAGTAGATCAGGCTGTGGTGCAGCGATCGGATGCAATTGCTCTTTTGCTTGCTCGTGGAGAAGATCTTCGGGCTGCTTGTGCTCGGCTCTCTGAAGCCGAAAAGAAGCGACTTGAACAAGCAGAGCTTGCCGCGCGTGGGTTTCTAGAGCTTGACTTTTCTGTTCCGTCTGTGGGAGCAAAGAGGAAGACGCATGGTGACACAAAGCCGGCCAAAGGACAGCTACAATGCGTTCTGGGCTTTGGGCACTGTGATGAATCCGGATAGTTATGGAGCATGCTAAAACGTGATCTCGAAATGCTCTAGTACATGCTGTCGGCTGCAAATATCACTATAGCGAATTATTGCAGTGTCTGGACTATTCAAAGCGCACTTGATCCGCAAATCTGCCAGATGATGATTTTTTGTGATCAGGCCGGTCCTGCCCCAACCAAGCAACTGCACTCCATTTACTTTGTGTGATGCTTCGTGAAGGCTGACCTAGCTGACGAATCCGGTAAAAATCTCTCACTTCCTAAGTGAAGTCTAGAAATAGTTTTTCATTCGAATAAGCAAATTCAGAGACTGAGCATGAAAGGATCGGTTTTCGTCTGATGTATAAGCATAGATCTTTGGGGTTGACGGGCGTCCGCGTGCACCAGTACAGTAACAATTCCTGAGACGAGACTTCAAACGCGGAGAAACCAGACACATGAAGGCTATGATTGGTCCACAGAGCAGAGTTTCATCCCAAAACAAGCTCAGGTATGCTGTGATGGAGGAAGCTCAACTTCTTTCACATCTTCCATTTCAACTATATTTTTATTTGTTCCTTCTTGTCTACGCGAGCTGGGTGCCCAAAAATGTGGTTGGCTAACACCAAAATACAGAGAGAAAGAGAGAGAGGCAAGCCTCCTAGAAAGTTCTCAATTCCACGACCCATCTATGCTTGCAGGCGAAGGGATAGCGAGCCTGCTTTCTACCAGTGTTGCACGTTGTGGGAGTCGTCTGGTGTTTTTGGTGGAGACATTCTCATACACAAGTTGGTTACTATTCTTAGGCTATGAACGTCTCAATATCGGGGCCGTTTGCTGAGACACCCGAATGATACTACGTGGTAGTGTTTTAGGACATTGGCAAGCATCAATGCCACCGGACTTTCGTTCGAACTCCTTACCTTCGTCTTTATAGTCCCGCAAACGCTTGTGTGGTAAACAGCTAGTATGTGTATAATGATTGTTGCAAGTAGTTCAAATATGTGCTTATTTATAGTTTGCAATCGAGCGAACGTGATGGGCCAATAAAATATGCCCATTTCGCCGAGGCTTTGATGTGGCTGTGGACTAGCCATCTGAGATGTTGATTTCTATTCAGGCTAGTATTCGTCCAGGGTGTAGTGCCAAGTCGGTACGAAATGGTCTGGCAGGTGTTTTGAGTTATTATGCCACTTGTTTCCAATTTGCATTTAGGTGGACGACGCAGCAGTACAGGGACTGGGTCGACGGCATTGGCGAGGCATTGGTGCTCTGCATAGGGATTCGCGGGCACGAAGAGGGTGGTCAAACAGTCTCAGATGGTTGGTGCAGAGATCATGACTTGTGTCGCCAGTCACATGTGTAGATAGACTGAACGATGCTTGAGGGGCGGTCCAGTCAGTATATAATGCCACGACACCCTTCGTGGTGATATCTATGTTTGTGCCTCTGGATTTGTATTCCAACATCAGAAAAACCATATCGAGTATCATTTTGTAATAACCTGATTCACCCTTGAAGGAGTTTTGTCAGCGTTCAACTTTTAATTCTTATTCTCCCTTCTCACGTTATCCTGAACTACGGCTACCAATCAGGGCTGATCAATATTGGAATACCTTTGAAATCAACCAACTTCGCTTCACTTACACCAGTCACAACGACACCACGTCTACATATCTATTGACTTCGATTTTCCTGCAACTATCACGATGAGGATCTCCACATTCTTCATGCTCCCCCTGGCCGTTGCTGTCTCAGCACAGGTAAGTCTACCTTTCCGACCACCCTGCCATGCAATGCCACCCACTGCTCAGCCCACTAACCTTGACCTTTTTTGGGGGGGTTTAGCTCGACGTGCGACCAGCAGGACACGACTCACGCGCAGTGGGCGTCGCAGGCCATGGCCAAGGCGCAGTGATGGCTTTCCTCCCACGCAAAGCCAAAGGCTCGGCGTCGGCAACGGCAGCTGCAGCTGCAGCAGCAACCAAGACGAAGGCCGCCGGAGGGGCCGGGGCCACGGGGGCGAGTGGGGCCAGCAAGACGACGGGAGTGGCCGGTGCGGCGGCCCAAGCTACGGGGGCCGGTGCGGCAGCTGCGGGCAGTGGCACCACGGTTACCACCAGCGGAGCGAGCCAGCGCAAGGCGGGTGCTGCTGGCGGTTTGTTGATTGTGGCGGCGGGATTGGCGGTGTTTGTGTGATTTAACGATTTCCATTTTTTGGTTTAAGCAGCGAATCAACTGGTTCAATTGAGTGCACTTGGAACAGGCTGATGCCATCTTGATGTAGCTTGGTATCTACAGTACATGTGCTGGTACATTCTCTCCGCAGGGCGGTGACTTCCTATTCCGACATTCATTGTCAAGCTGTCAAGAAGGAGCGCCTCCCAAACTACTAAAGTTGCAATGGCTTGGACGCTGTACCTGAACCTTTCCCTTTTCAGAGCAGAGCGCCAAGTGCGCTAAGAGCACCGTTGGGTGACTTGGTTGACGGGCCGGGGTGTCAAAGTAGTCCAGATGTCCAGATGTCTCCATGCCCCCAGCCTCAGATCCATCGCAGCCCCTGGCCTCATCTGCGCGATGCATATCGTGCATCTTGTGCAATGCCAGTAAGCTTGTAGCCCTGCATCCGTTTCAAAACCCTATTCAACACGAGATCTTCCTCTCGGCGAGCTGCAGCCGCTGTCACCTTCATCCACACCTCTTTGCCGCTTTAGGGACCCCTTCCTCCTGCTCCTCGTCCTTCTGCTCCTCCTTCTCCTCCTGCCTCGCTCTCAGTCCCACCCACGCCGTCTCGGCCATCGCAACCGAGCAAGCCTGTCTGCCGCCCAAAGCAGCAAACCCGTCCGTTGCGACCCTCTCTTGGCGCTCGTTCTGCGCAGACAAGATGCAACCTGCGTGTGGATGACGCGGGGCGAAGATGAGGCCAAGGCCAGGACTAATAGAAACCAAGACTGGCAGACAGGGAAGCTGCAAGGTTTGCAGGCTGAAAGACTGGGAGGTTGGGATGTCGCGCAAGCAGGGAGCCTGCTTCCGTCGTCCGAAGCACAAGAACGACAAGCCTCGTTGGGCGTCTTAGACTCTGGCGGTTTGTTTCGTTTTGTTTTTGCTTTTGTTGCTCTTGAGCATGTTCGAAGAGCCGCTTGCTTGCAATCGATCGACATCTTCACCTTCGCTTTGGCCTCTATTGCTGATTTGCAGTGCTTCAGAATCAGAGGAATTGTCTTCTCAGCTGCCGGCCAGCGTTTTTGTCTTTCGCTCCTTGATCAGGAACTTACTACCCTCTCGCTCGCTTCATCGACCAAGGAACACCGAGAAAATAAAGCTAGAATGCTTTCCCCCAGCTTCCGCAGTATGCTGCTTCTGACAACCGTGTTTGCCTCAAGCCGTGCATTCGCAGAGTCAAGCGCTGTGACCTTCACCTTTGCCAACTGTGCCTATACTTGTATTCAGGCCAATGGCTACAGTACCGACTCCGAGCAGGATCAGAGAATCATGTGCAGTGCTGCGCAGGACGCTCTGCTCGAAGCCGCCGAGAGCTGCATGTATTCGTCCTGTTCAGACGGCATCTCCAATGTCGATACCGATCTCTTGACCCCAATGCATTCTGGCTGCGAAGCGCTTGACGAACCCGTGTCCAGTGTGGCTATTCAGGGTGCTGAGTTTGCAGCCTCGATACTCATGGCCATGGCTGGTAGCGGTGTGCGAACCATTTCAGAGACGCCGACTCTGTCAACCTTGACTGCTGTGGTAACTCAAACGACATTCGCTACGGTGCCGCAGCCAAGTGCAACGACAGCCACGGCATCATCCTCGATCGTGTCTGCACCTTCTTCAACATTAGCCTTGTCATCACCTGTGGTCTCAGATTCAATGCAAGTGGCATCCAGCACCATTACGGCTAGTTCTGCGGCGCCAATGACTCTCCAGACCTTCATCAGCTCCACTCTCTCTACATCTGCTCAAATAGCAACAACAACTTCGATATACAGCTCGTCGGTTGTCGCCAATGCTGCGTCCTCAGAAAAGACCACGCAAGAGCCTACTTCGACTACACTATCCATTACAAGTCAAGCCACAGCTCCAGCCACGACTTCGACCACGGTTTCGCATGCAATGACCACCAAGACATCCGAAACCGCCGCCGCTGCGACAATCGACTCCACGTCCACCGAACAAATTGATCTCCCGTCAACGGCTGCCGCGACTTCCTCTTCAAGCGACGACAGTCTGGTCATGGAGACAGGCACACCAACGACGTACAGCGGCACATTGTTCGGCACCGCCACGTCTGCCTCTGCCACTGCTGCTACATCAAGTAAAAGCACCGAGTCTTCCAGCGAAATCGGTGAAGGCAGCCCCTTTTCGGCATCTCTTGTCACTGCTGCTGGTAGGCGTGCCGCTGATGCACCGTGTACTTCCAGTTTGGCAGTCATAGGCGCCTTGTTAGCCGTCCTCAGCTCGTTGTTGTTGGTATGAGAAGCATGACGCAAGAATAATAACGGTATCAAGTGTCTACGAAGCTTTTCCACGATTTTCCCCTTGACGAGCATTGTGAACATGCTCTGGATCCACCAACATTCACCAAGCCTTTTCTGTTCGTTGAAGACGCCAAGTGGCGAACATGCACACTATCGTCGTTGTACGAGAATTGTTCAGGCTTCATGTGTATGGATATACAGAGGTCGCAGCTCAAGTATATATTGAAGAGTGAGGGAAGTCTATTACGCGGCATATGATGCTGTGCCTTCTTTTGATGATGTCGATGTCCGGTTACCGATTTTATACTCCTTTGAGCAGTACTTGTAATGATTGTAATATAACCCATTTCTATTCTGATTTCGGATATGCTGCACTTGTAAATGTAATAACGTTTCTCTTCTTTCGGAAACGAGGCTATCGTGTTATATATAAAATAGAGCGGCAAAGCGGCGATATCTAGATATGGACATCATGATTGAAAGATAATGAAGCCGTTGCATTCACACGAGTCAAGTACCGCACGTCTAGAAACACTCCCGCACATGATTGATTTAAGCTCAATGTGAAATCTGAATGCCGCCGTGGAAAGCATAAACAGGAGGTCGTAGCCTTTTTTTTAAAAAAAAAAGACCATTCCTAGTTATTGGCCAAAGGCTAGACAAAAACCGCCTCTCCTCACTGTACCTTTACCAGTCCCCCTTTCCATTGCACGACGTCGTTCATAAAAAACAGACAATGAACGATCAACAATCGCCATTGTACTGTACTGTACAACACCCACACGTATATAGTATAGCACGTGTTCCTACCCCTATTCAGCAAACACAAATCAAACACAAGCTCAAAGCCCAGCAAGCCCAAGCTCAAGCCACATCAAAGCGCGCGCCGGAGCGGCCCGTCGTCCAAGTTGAGTCAAAGTTAGTTCACTGCTCCCAAAGCAAGGTTCTATCGCCGTCGTTTCGCGCCGCCTGAAACAATAGTACCGCATTCGGGATATTTTAGTCCAATAAGAGCCCCTGCCTGTTATTTGTGCATAGGATGACGAGGCGTGGAGCATATGTACAACGACCGTTGCTTACGCCATGTGGTGTTAAATTGGAAATGAGATCACAAGAAAAAACAATTATGATTATTGCACTTGACGTTGAATCGACTGGTTTTGGTTTTCTCGTGGTGTGTAGATGCTATTTGACCCAGTACCGTTCTCGTTGTCCACAGCGCCGGTTCTGTAAGGAACAAAGTAAAAAGGGGTATTATGTGCATAGTCCTGCCAAAAATACGATACCGCCTAAACAAAGAAAGATAACCACATGAATAATAAATATAGAGACAGAAATGATGGGTTCATCATCTGAGGTCCTCGATAGTCCAGAGACATTTTATTTGATGATTTGTTGTAGCTGTAGTGTTTCCATGCCACGTCATGCAATGTGTTCGGTGCGTCTCCAGCAACGGGTCGTCGTCTTTACAGCGCCGGAGTGTTTAGGAAGACAAATTCAGGCTTGCCTTGGCAGCCCATCCCAACCGGCTATTGCCAGAGTCAAAGACAACGAGCGCGGCCTTGAGTGCAACGTCGCCAAAGATAGAAATGCCAATGCCAGAGTCGCTCTGCAGGCCACCGTAGCACGACGACGAACCTGTGGAGATTGCCTCAAAGTTGAGGTACTCGCCAGGCACGGTGATGGAGCCTTCACCGACATTGAAGGTGAAGTCGGGCAGTGTAGCGTCGCAGGAGAAGATGTAGCCGCCCTCTTGCTCGCTATCAACAGCGCTGCTGACCTCGGCATAGTAAGCAGCCACGACCGCATCAGGCAGCATGAGGAGGGTGGTGCCAGTGTCAGCAATGCCAGTAACTGCTGTAGAACCAGTCGTAGTAGTCCTCTTCGCTGATGTAGTCTTGGTACCACGCTTCTCCTTCACGAACCAGTCGGATCCATCAATGCCAGCAAGCTCGCCGATAGCATCGGCAATGCTCTCGTCACTGTCCGGTTCCCCGAAATGATCCCATCCTGACAACGACGGGTAGTCTCCTCCACTGAAGGGTCCGCCACCGTGGTCTCCGCCGCCGTAGCCACCATAGCCCCCACCTGTGTAGGCGGTTGGGCTGGAAGGAGATCCGTTGGTCGTGATCTCAGAAGCAGTGACGGTTGCGGTAGGAAGCGGCGCACTAGCCGAGGTGTGTGATGCGGGTGCACTGCTCATCACATTGGCAGCTGACGTGGTGCTGGTGATGAAGCTAGTTGCCGAGGACGTGCTAAAGCTGGTGGTCGATGATGTGCTAAAGCTGGTGGCCGATGATGTGCTGGCGCTCAAGCTCGAAGTTGAAGTTGAAGTTGAAGCTGAAGACGTGTTGGAGCCTACAGAGTATCCGTTCGACACAAAACTCCAGAAGCCTGCATACGTGGAGCTAGTGACAAGGTCGGCGTAGTAGATGGAGCCGGTGTAAGCCGAGCTGTCAATGTATCCGAAGTTGTAGGAACCTTGCTCGCCATGCTTCAAATCAGCCGTGAAGAGCGGCGATGCGAGGTTGGACTTGATGTTGTCAAACCAGGTCTGCTGCGCCGTGGGTTTGACTGTGTTGATGGAGCTCATGGCGAGGCCTACGAGGCCGCTGAGGGCTGTGTCTGAGGTGAATTCGGAGCTCAGAGTCGTAGCCACCTCGACGGCTTGCTGAGACACGGTCAGATTGCCGATTGTAACGACGTCCGTGTAGACATCTCCACTCGATGAGCTGCCATCTCCGTAGCTGATAGTCCACGTGGCACCAGACATGGCCTCGGCAGATGTGCTGGTGTTCGCATTGTATGTGGTGTGACCGGATGTGCCAGAGGTCGAGGCACCCATAACCCAGAGATCCGAGGAGCCTGTGTCGAAGTCCATTGGAAGCGTTTGTGCCGGTGTGCCGACAGAGATGCTGGTGATCCACTCGGTATCTTCAGTCGTTGCTGCGGTTGCAACAGTTCCTTGCTCGTCGCCGCGTTTTAAGGAAAGAGAAAATCGGTCGACGACAGATTGAACGTTGGCGGGCATGGTGCCGCCGAATTTTCGAAGTGCCTTCGCACGAGCCAGCGCAGGATGGGCAAGGTTGGCGCGACGGTTGAGGTTGTGCTTGACGGGCACTGACATGGTCTGTCCAGAGTTTCGACGAGCTGTTTCAACCGTGTCCATTTTCTGGGGAAGCGCAGAGGCAAGCTCAGCGCTCGCAGCCAAGAGCGTCACCAGCCATGAACCAAATGTCTGCATCTTGAATGAGAGGATGAATCTATGGCGCAGAGGCCTAGGAGAAACGAATGTGAGTTGGGTCGGTGGGAACAAGTGAATAGAACTACCACCGGGGTAAACAATTCAAGAAAACGAAAGAAAGAAGGGCAACGACGAGAGGTGAGGTAAAGGCTGGCTGTCTGTCTCTCCAGAATGTCGGGAGAGAGTTGCTCAAAAGAGGCAGTGGGCTGCTGGAGAAGAAAATCCGGCCTCAAGGACTCATTATATTAAAAGGACCAGGGACAAAGTGCACGCCCGTTGGACCCAAGCATGGCCAGTGGCAGAGACTGCGCTTGATGTACCGTTCCATGGTACCCACAAGAAGCACAGTCTAATCGTCCGTATCGGTCGACAGGTAATTTGCGAAGACTGGGTCGAGGTTGGTTGGCGGCATGGAGGTGGACCCCACAGGGCCGGGCGTCGAGTGAGGACACAACAGCGCAGTCGTGATCCAGAGGCAGAAAATACATGCGGCCCAGGCATAGCACGCAGCGCCCGCTCCGCTCTGCTTTGCCGGTCGCTACATAATGCAGCACGTCCCTCAGACCCAAGATCGGCAGCCGTGAGTGGTGACAGATGATGGAGGGCAAGCGCTACCGGCACCGTTAGCCATGCATTGAGCCAAAATGGTTGGTGACCCGGACACGAGGCCAGGACGCAGGAGGGCGCCAGCCATTGGTCAGGCTTGGTCAGAGCAAATGAGAACCAAAGTCGTGCGGCTCAGCCACCAATGACAAGCGGCCCCCTGGACCAAGCGCACAGCCACTGAAACCCCTGCAGATCCAGAAGGTGAACAACATCTGGTAGCAGTGTGCTGATGCTGCAAATTACCCTCGGCCTTGGCGCCTCGGCGTTTCTGTTTAGTCTTGCTTTTCAGGCGTGACGAACGGAGAAGGGTAAGGGGCCCGTACGTGGGCTGGCTGTTTGTGCACCACCGTGCATGCTAATTCCGGAGCATATAACGACAAGCTGCCGCTGCATAACTCTGAAAGAAGCGACGACAACGACAACAGCGCGTTGCGACATTTACATAGTAACAACGTCTCTCATCATCACCATGTAAGTAACGCAAGCTTGCCAGGCTCGCCGTTCCGGAAATCGTTGAGTCTATCGGGAAGACGGGGTGCTGGTGTTGCACGGCTGTCGATCACGAAGATGCTGGCAGACGCAAGAAAAGCTCGCTCGTAGCCCATGCCCGATCCTCGCCTTTTTGTATGCCGTGAAGCCCATCTGTTCGTACCACCTCTTGGCGGCACGGCTCTCGGTGTAGATAACTGCAGTCAGTAGGCAGCTGGTACTGCATGACTGTGCAGTCGTGATAGCGCTTGCTTCTGCAATAGCCATGACGGCGGCTGCGATGCCCCGTCGCCATGCTTCGGGCAAGGTGAAGACGCCGTTCAGCTGCCACTGCAGCGCCGGAGCTGTGAGTCTCAAAGTCGGCATTAGCTCATCGTGTTGCTGGTCTTGGGCCACAAAGGTTGCTGCCTGAGGCTTCAGCAGGCGGGATCTCCTCCGCTGATCGTCAAAGTCGTTCATTGTTCACGGCCTAATGTCGAGTCAAAGGCTACGAATAGGCTTGGTGAGTACATAATTGGATGAGCAAGTGCCGAACCAGAGCCACACGTCATCGGGAAGTCCCAGCGTGGCAGCGGACACAATTGTGATAACGAGCATGTGTGAAGAATGACAAGCCGCTCATGGGTCGCGAGTCTTGCTTGGGTCTTTGACTCACCTAGAAGGCTCGTTCTTGAGCGACACCAGCCTGAAGGCCCGAAATTGGTCAAGCCAAATGCAATGTCGGTCTCGTCTGCCGCAATATGCTCAACCGACTAATTCTGCTTCGCTGCAAGACTATCTTGTCCCCTGAGTTGTTGGGACTGTGAGGTCATCTCGAGTTTGTGTAAGGTCCAACGTCGTTGCTCGGCAGATGCCACATGCAGCTACACCAAGTGCAGATTCAATGACAACAACCCCGCGTGTTTCGTGTTTTGCGTGTCGGGCGGCGTGGGACATGCTACCAGGATAGTGTGGTGGAGCGGAAGCAGGGGAAGAGAAGTATTCAGCAGCTTGCAACGTCGTTGGCAAGATCAATTTCGGATGCGTCAAACTGGTTTGGCTCCTAGATCCAGGAAGGCACAGGCCGTACTCTGATATGGACACGAGGTATCGTTTTTTGGCGGCAGGTGCGGCCTCATGGCATATCACCCGGCAGTTCAAATACCCAGTACCGCTGGTAAATCCCAGTAAAGTCTGACTAGAAGAACAACGAAAAATAGCCGTTTGTTCTTTGTTGGACAGCCACACCCGCATTGTACTTGCTTAGTATCCTTCAGCTTGGTGCCACTTGGGCTCTTCGGGAGTATACATCGCCCTGCCGTTAACTCGGAGCGCTGTGAGCCATCTTATTTTTGGAACGATGTACAGAGTGGTAATTTACCAAAATGCCGGGTCAGAGGCAGGCTGGCGATTCGGACTTGATTCAAGGCAACCGGTGAGGTTGCAAAGCCATCAGATATCTGCGCGGGAGGTAATGTGCTTCAACTTGGGGCTGAGACTCGATTCTCGTGTCAGTGCTGGCTGATGTAGCTCGTCATCCAGGTGCAGTGCATTGCCACCCTTTGACATTATTATATTTACTCGCAGGACTCGAGATACTGCTGTTTTATCCGGTCTCAGTACTACGTCTCCGTTATTCGACTTGGAGTTGGAAGTACTAGCGACGACTTGACATGTACCGTTCCTCACTGGCCGCTAGTGGGCGGGTACAAGGGACCAGCCGCTGCAGTATCTCGATTACGGGTTTTGTTTAGTGGGCTCCCCGGCTGTGATGGGGCTGGGCGGGTGTTAGTTCAGGTCGGAACAGCATCCCCGCTCTGCGGCAGAGCGCTTAATACAAGCACAGTTAATACTTGCTCCTTCCCCAAGAATTTGTTATTCCACATGTGCCACCCAAGGAGCAGCTGATGAGAGAAGTTGCACAAGTCATCGGACTGCAGCAGGCATCAATCCCACAGATCAACTCTGCAATGTTTGCTAGAAGGTGCTACCAGGCTATCTAACACCACCTGGGCAGTACACTCGACAATTGCACCTTGTGGTCACTACACCACCACCACCACCACCACCACCACCAACAGCACCACCACCAAGTCACAATGCAAGTTTTCAGATCACTCTCCAGGGTGACCAACGTGCATAAGTCCCCAGACCTGTAGCAGTCAGCTCCCGTGGGTACAGCCCACCCCCGCGCTTGTTCGTCCTATCATGCTGGGACAACGTCGATGCACGTCGCCGAGATTGGCATGATCTTGTCGGCTGCAGCCCAGAGGAGGCAGCTCATTTGGCTGCGCCTGCTCTCTCTGATGTATTTACTTGCTCCAAGGTCTCATGCAACGGAGCCTCACCCTCTCAGCGTCCGCCATCTACTCTTCATTATTCCTCCTTTGACAACTTCCACCATCGACTCGTGATGCATTGACAGGCTGTGTTTTGTCTCCAACAATTGCCTTGTCAAACAGCCACGGCCCACCATCATGACTTCTCCAGCTTACCCGGCCTCTCCAGCTGCGTCTCCGCCTGACGCCCCGGCACCAGAGCCGCTCGCTGACCATGACCCTCGCGAGATGCGACAGGTTCTACAAGACCTGAGGGAAAGATTCAACGATTTTGATCAGGAAGACACCTATCGCAGCTACATGGGCCAGGCCACTAGCAAGAAAGCAGCCAACTTTGCCGTCCGCTTCGGCGTTGAGACTGCTGAAATTGCCATCAATCTCAAGGAGAGCGATGTCAAGGCTCTACTTCAGCTGCAGGCCCGACAAAAAGACGACAAGGTCACGTGGATGTATGTTGCGTTGTCCATTCCCAATTTCCACCAGGGTATTGTCCCAATTCTGATGCGAGCCTCTCAATCGTAGCAATATATGGTCGCCTTCGAAGAATCCAGACATGATCAAAGCCATTGCCGCGGAGTATAAGTTCTCTACGCGGCTACGGGAGACCATCATGTATTGGGATGGCGCGCGAAATCGAGTCGCGGCGAACCAGGTTCCGAACGCGAACCATGTGACCGCCTTTTCAAGCGGTGTCGAGGACTTTAAGCCTCCCAGACCTCGGTTGAGATCAACTTTCCGCCGAAATCAGGACCCGGAAAAGGGCCTGGAATTGGAACAGGAGGTACTAAAGCGCCGCGCTGCCATGGCAGGGGAAGGAATAGACCTGCACGATGAGGATTTGGACATGTACAGACTGCTCCAGACCCAGTACAACTACACTACCATCGATCATGGCCCGAGTTGTGAGTCGGCGTTGGCCAATCCATCCATCATATGTGCCAAGGTATACCTATGTCTAACATGTTCTCAGTTGTATGCATAGGAGCCAACTGGCTTCACCATCGTCCTCAACATGACAAAGGCGCACACGGTTCCGAAGATATTTACAAACACCCCGAGACATTTGTTCCGCCAAAGCATTGGGCCTGGTACATCCTCACAAATCAGGGTACGTTCTTGTTCAGACAGGTCACTGTCTGCCCTTTCTTTGTAACGCACTTCAATCGCACCAATGCTGATTCGGTGTAGGCACTGTGATTTCAATACATGAGGATCCAGCTTACGGACAGTACAAAGGTTCCGAGGCAGAGCAAGACAAGGTCAAGGCCAAGGAACTAGCCAACATGCGCAAAAACACCAGAGATCTCTTGCATCAACTGTCTAAACCTGGAATGAAAGAATACAAGAGGAGAGTGTCGGCCAGGAAAGGCGTGAGATCGGATTTGATTCATTCGCACAACAGTCGCCACGGCCCTCTCCCGTCCTCCAGAACAGCCTTTCTTGAATCGTCTGTGACTGTGGATGCTGCAGCAAACCTCTTCTACTATCTCTTCGAAGACTACACCGCAGCTACGTCCATTCTATCCGATTCCAGTCGCGTGCTCGCAAAGCTGGTGAGTATTCCTTTTTCTCGTGCCATTTTGAGTTCAGATCAGTGACGTTCACTAACACTCTCATCCTTAGACTCAAAGAATACTTCGAATTTCAGTAAGCTTCCGTCTCCCCGCATGAGTCTCCTTGAGATCTGAACTGACGCATAATAGGACAGAAAAAGCAAAGTCCAGGACAACTTCGACATTCCCAAGGTCCTTTACGCGCGAAGCAAAGACCTGCGTCAGCTCAAGCATCTCTTTATAAGTTACGAGAACCTCATCACGAGCATCATGAAGCTAGGTGTCGACACAGCCAGCGACGAAAAAGATTATGCACAACCAAATACCTCAACGGCCAGCTTGCTGAGGACCACCAGCTACGGACCGATACGAGGCGTCAAATTGAGTCAAAGGGCTTCTGACCGGTTCGATCGACTGAACACCCGCATGCGCTTGCTTATGCTCGACACCATTGATGAGTATTTAGCGGAGAAAGCCTCTCTGAGCGACACATACTTCAACCTCATGAGCCAAAAGGACTCACAGGCAACGAGCGAGCTGAATCGAAGTGCCTCTCTGCTTGCCAAGTTATCAGTCTTTTTCCTGCCAATCAGCTTCATGACGAGCTATTTCTCAATTCAGATCCCTGACTTGACGAACAACTATACTGGCGCGACGTACTGGATCTGCTTCGCAGTCATTGCCACGCTATCATTCATGAGTCTCTTCTTCTTCTCGAAGATGTTAGTGGTGATGGGGGAGGTGTTTGATGAGCAGGTTGAACGGTTCCAGACATGGCTCGCCAGGAGTCTGGTGGGAGTGAGTCAGACATTTAAGAAGAACCCAAAGAGCGCTACTGTATCGGTATCGGGCCAACATGGTACAGAAGGTGGTGCTGGTGGCAGCGGTAGTGGCAATGAAGATGGAGCCGGCAAAGAAATGGATGATGAGTGATTATGAGTTCCGGGTGTCAACATGATGAGGGTATCAATATGGCAGTGAACCTGTACACTTCATCGTCGTTGAAAGGTCAGGTATGTAATGCTTCTTAAGATCCCCAGTGATGGATTGCTTGAACTGTATGAGTTACTGTGCCGATATGCGTGGCGTCTGGTAGTAGGGACTCAAGAGATGTATTCTATGCTCTGTTTGTGGAATCATGAATCGAACTCGATGCTATGATGTGTCGACAACTGCGTACAATAATCTTTAAAGAATACGGTATCACTCCAAGAGCATCTTATTAAGCTTCGTTCGGTGAACGTGCCGCACATATTACTACTGAGGAGACAGACAAGGGGAATGCTTGAGCATAAGATTTCATATACAAATCTGTTACTTTCATCTCTTTGTTTCCTCTATATTGCCATACTATCCCCTATTGTTCGGCTTTTCAGATCGTCCGCCAGAAAATTGGCGAAGTACATACATGGACGCATCCTGACTTGACTTGTTGTATCAAGTCTGTACATATGTCCTCATCAACAGAGCATATTTTCAATGATCCTCTTGTGTCCGGTGTATGCGTCGCTGTTGTCGATGCCATGGTATGGGCAAACACTGTGCAATAATTGTCATCATTTAGCATATCCAACTAAACGCTTGGTAGTTGCGGTAATGCAATGCGCAGAGAGCGTGTGTTGATCCTTATGGATCTCCGTTGCATGCAAAACATGAGTTAATGCATCGAGAAAATCATCATTAGCATGAATCCAAACACAGAGCAAGCCTCATGCAAAACTCAAATGCCGCCATGATACGCCGAATCCAGTCCAGCCTGTATTTCAACACGTGTAAAAATCCGAAGTCATAATCTCATAAATCATCGTCTTCGTCCTGATTCATCCACATCCTCCCGACTCATTGCATCCCCTACCAAGCCACATATACCGCTGTCATCATGTGCCAACCATCAAACCCATGCCAACACCAGCAGCAACGCCGACCACGACAGCCACACCGCATAGACCTGTAGGCCGTGGGCCCCCAGCAGCCGCATTCGCAGTTCCTACGATGAAGCCCGCCGTCGCACCAGCCGTGCAGTACGCATCTTGGATGCCAAAACACCCCACGCTGCTCAGGCTGCTACACACGCTCGTCGCCACAGATGTCGCATACGTGACGCCCGCCGAGTTGGTGACCGTCGTGCTCCCACCCACAACTACTGTCACGCCGCCGCCGCCGCCGCCGGCGGTGTTGCCTTCCAGCTCGACCGTGCACGCCGCGTAGTTTCTGCTACAGGCCGACAGCGCGCTCGAGCATGCCGCAGTATTGCTGAAGCTCGTCGCAATGTAGGGGAAGGAGAAGTAGCCATTGGCGACATAACTGATGGGCGCGGTGCTGGTGGCGCTCGGTGCGCGGTAGGAAGAGGGCGCGGTGCCTGTGCAGACGTCACCTGAGGGACAGCACGCGGGCGAGCTCGAGGCGTCGAGGGTGCAGGCCTGGCCAGAGGCACAGCAGATGTCGCTGAAAATGGAGCCTGCGGAGGAGCACGAGTAGGTACCTGCATTGCAGCCATCTGTGGCTCGTGCGAAGAGGGCTTCGGCGGGTGTGCCGGCGGCGCGATACCGTCGAACCGGGGTGGCAGTCTGGGCCGGCTCGAAGTGCTGAGGGTTTGAATTTGATTTTGCGAGAACAGAGACGAGCAGGAAGAGGAGGATGATGGCGGCTTGGAGGGATGCATATCCCATCTTTGCTGGATGTCAATTGGCGGTGGGTGTAAGTGACAAAACCGTGATTTGTATGGATGATCCTTGATGCTGGAATGAGAGGCCGCACAGGTCGACAGATTGCTGTCTGAAGGCAAGCCAAGTCAGACGCGCACAGTCTTGTGAAGAGGCTGTTGTCCAAGCACTCGCGAGCTGATTGATGGTCGGTGCGAACAACCGGGAAATGAATCCTCGGCCTGGCAGGATGGCGGGGTGGTAAGCGAAAGACGGTGGCCGTCGCCGAATGAGGTGGCTGGTTGTCCCGAGGAAGGTTAGCAGACGCCCTTCAATCAGACAACTGACAGGCCAAGCAAGCTTGAACTGAATGTCAGAGCAGCATGCAACGCTAGGATTCGCCCATAATGCCTGTATCTTGGTGTGTGCCCTGTACCTGTGCCTGGTCTCGGGAACAGCGCCGCCTCATGCTTGGATTTCGTCAAACCAGCCAGGTTGGGGCTTGTCTGCAGTATTTCTAGATTGGTCTGGCTCGAACCAATTGTCCGATGGTGATGAGCAATCGATAAACCCCTGCAGGGCGAGCAGGTGATGTCATCTGTCGGTTGCAGTCGCTGGCAAATCCCGGCGGGCGACCCCGCGGTTCCCCTCCGCCCCAAAACAGGCCCTGAACATGCGCTGGAACAGCAGGGGTCTGCAGGCTCTGAGGTTCTTCCAGGCTCGATATATCGGACCCCTCTCGAAACTACCAACAAATGAGCACCATGACCGTTGATCCCACTACAGCCTGGCTCGTACGCGTCTCAGGACTGACTGCAGCTGTCGCACTGCTCTGGGCTCCGTTCTCTGGCTAGGCGGTTGGCTTCTGGACTGCTGGATTTCAGTTCTGGCAGCCTGGGCCAGGTTCCCTAAGTCTCCCCAGACCTCGTCTGTGTAGCTGGTGAGCACTCGATTCCACTCCTCCAGCCACAGCTGGCTCGCTTCAGCCCGGTCTGCCACGCCCAGATTCATGGAGCTAGCCTTGACAGCTTGAGTGCTGTGAGCATCGTCTTCACGTAGGAAGTCTGGGATAAAGTTGAGCATGTTGTTCCATATCGAGGCCGGTATCTGGGTCGAGGCTCCTGTTTCGAAGAGGGCTCTGCGCAGGTTGTCCAAAGTCTCGCTATCGATTTGCATCTGGTCATCCACACCCGGGCCATCCTCATCAACTTGTAATAGTAGCTGGACTACCTCAGCCCCATCTTGTTGCTGTTGCTGAGCTGTCGAGTTAGCGACACTGTGCAGCGGCTCATGTGCAGTATAGCTGGGTTCCTGTGAGCTGGTCTCGTTCGCTGTCTCCCAAGGGGCGTTTGATATCGCAGCTTCCTTTGACGCAGTCACGCTGGTACCATCGAGGAAGGCAGAAAAAGCGGCTTCTTCAGCAGCGACGTGAGAATCGGTGTGGCCTGGTCTGAAGCTGCTGCTCGCTGAGGACACGCCAGCGGAGGACGACGTCGTCGCCGCATGGTGAGAATCCCGACTTGACACTGATGACGATGGACCAGGCTTGCCAGATGATGAGGAGAACGCAACCAAGTCTGCTGAGGAAGTTGAAGAGCCCTGCAAAACACTCCTCGACAACTCGGCAGCAGACTTCCCTAAGCGTGATACGAAGGTGTCGCCATCCGCCTGTCTCGGACTTTGTTGCACAGGCTGGTTCTTGGCGACTTGTTTGCCCTCAGCGTTGCCAATATCTCGCTCGGAAGTGGACATGTTAGATGTGCTACTGTCCTTCGGATTCGATGCCGTCTGTTCAAAAGTCATCGCGGTAGTGGTTGTAGTAGTATGCAGTGCAGCCTTCCCTTTGTTGCTTCTTGTAGAAGCAGCCAAGTAGTTGACCAAGGCTGCGATTGGCCAAGAAAGTATGTGTGTCAGAGACGTGTTGCCCTAGTTCTCAAGGTTGTGACTGGCTTCGGCTGAAGATGTAGAATCAGATCATGGAGAAGTGAAGAGAGGATCTTGACACAAACATGAATTAGTGGGAGGGAGCCGAAGAAGTTGAATCACCTGTCAGGGGTGGGGATACTTTGTTCGATGTCGTCCCGAGGTTATGGATGTATTCGATGTTACCAGCCAGCTGGAGTCCGGGCACAGTACGTGCTCAGTCTGAGGATGTACGCTCGGAGAATGCTTGAATTTTCAAGCTCGGCCATTGCATACTTCTTAGTCAGTCCTACGTGGCTTGTAGGTAAAACGAGTAATACAAGAGCTATCAGAGAGTAAACTTGCGTATTGATTTATCTTGAAGTGGCGAGTGAGTTGGAGTGACGTTCAAATTGACACAATGTACAGTTGCAGCGTTCGTTCAGCGTTGGCCCGGCACCAAAGTCCGCGTATCATTAGAGGCCAGTGGCAGCCCCATCAGATCGCACTAGCTCCGTTCTGCTGCAGGGCAGCACAGGGGCGCCTGAGCTACCACGCCAGCACGCTTCTGGCCTGCAATGCGCTGTGGCCAAGTAGAGCCCTGATCAAGTACTGCACATAGTAAGGCCCTGGTCAAGCTAGAGCCTTGCCCTCGCTGTCGCCGAGCGGTTTCTGCCTGACCTCATCTTTGCCCAAAGCCTGCATCCTCACCACAATTCTTTCTTCGACACCATCATACCCCGCATCCTCAACGGCCACTGCAGCACAGAACCACCAGCGCCTCGACCCAGTTGACGATATTTTATGCAGAGCCACCACTTGCCCAAGCTACCACCCATCCTAAGGTGAGTGCCAGAAGTGCCATCCCAGCCCTATCCTGCCTCCTGTTGCTACAGCTGTGCTGGGAACTGCCCTCAGATATGCCCACCCACCCTCATCACTAGCTGGCCCTGGCCCAAGCTGCCACAGTCGCAGGAAGGCGGTGTCGCGTGCAGCGACCAGCAGGACAAACAGTCCACGGCCCATCCAGCAGCATCGCCCCTTCTCAACTCTGCTTTGGCTGTCTCACTGCTACTGTGCTGGCTTGCTTGCTTGCTTGCTCGCTTCATCAATCCAGCCAGCTCGACCAGCCAGAGCGATAGAGCCCTCCCTCTCCTGTCTTGCCCTGTCCTATCCTGTCCTGTCTAGCCCAGCTCAGCCCAGGCGAGCGCTATCTGCCGCGCCAGCTCAAGCCGCCGTCAGACATAGCACAGCACAGCACAAGCTTATGTGGGAGTCTGGCTGGTTACTCCTCCACTCCAATGCACCAGGCCCATCCCACCCTACTCTGCCACTCAAGCACACAAGCACTCAAGCACACAAGCACTCAAGCACACAAGCACTCAAGCACACAAGCACACAAGCACTCTACCTCAACCCTGATTCCTCGAAGGCAGACGCGAGGCTCAATTCATTACTTCTAGCGCCTCTAACACCTTCTCTACTCTAGCTTCTGATCCTGCTTCCCACCACCGTTTTCATCATCATCATCACCTCTCGACACTCCTCAATCCGACTCTTCCTGCCGCCAGCTGCCATCCACCCCGCCGACTCTGCTAAACCCCTCGGGTCCCCCGCCAACAGGCCTCTCCCCACTTCTTCGACTGGACAAGTCTGAGCCTTTTTGAAATACATCATCCCGCTTAACAGCCCTCCTATGCTGTAGAGTGAAGGCTGTCCTTCACCTGCATTTACCATACCTGCAAACATGGTAGACTCGGAAACCGGCTCTCCAACATGGAAGTTCACTCAGTATGTTGCTCATGCTCCTCTACAAAGCAAACTTGTACTTGCGAGCCGCACTGCCGTCGGCTGAACTCGCATGGCACCTGCTTCCCAATGTGGACTCGGTGATAGCTTGCATACACCGACCGCAACAAGACGGTAGCTGACCCAACCTTCAACCAGGTGCTTCGGAGACAAGGGCGACGTCGAGGATATTACTGAAGGTACTGACCCCGCATCCACACGAAACATCTCGAGCTCTGCACCTGCATCGACATCCGTTACTGACTCTGGTGGCGGTCTAGCCGATATCATATCGACCGTCGAGTTCGACCATACGGGAAACTACCTCGCGACGGGTGACAAAGGTGGTCGCGTCGTCCTCTTTGAGCGTAATGAGACCGTGAGTGCCGATCACGTCTTCGTCTTTAGTCATTCCAAAACGTGTCAAGCAGTGGCTGATTTATTTCCAACCAAAAAAAGAAAAAAACCTGCGAGTACAAGTTCCACACAGAGTTCCAATCCCACGAGCCCGAATTCGATTACCTCAAATCCCTCGAAATTGAAGAGAAGATCAACAAGATCAAATGGTGCCGTCGGCAAAACGCTTCCCACTACCTACTCTCCACCAATGACAAGACCATCAAGCTATGGAAAGTCTTCGAAAAATCCCTAAAGGTCGTGGCCGAGAACAATCTGTCAAACGAACCAACGCCGGGCAACACCGTAGGCGCAGGTGGTGGCGCTGTACGGGCGCTGCCCAGCTCAATTAAGAACGCAGGAGATCTCAAGCTGCCTCGTCTGACACACCACGACACGGTCGTTGCAGCTGTGCCTCGGAAGACGTACGCGAATGCCCATGCCTACCACATCAACAGCATATCTGTCAACAGTGATGGCGAGACATTCATCAGCAGTGATGATCTTCGCATAAACCTGTGGAATCTCAACATTCAGGACCAGAGCTTCAACATTGTCGACATCAAGCCCGCCAACATGGAAGAGCTGACTGAGGTCATTACCGCCGCGGAATTCCATCCAATGAGCTGCAACTGGTTCATGTACGCCAGCTCCAAGGGTACAATCAAGCTGGCAGACATGCGTGAGAGCGCACTCTGCGACCAGCACGCCAAGCGTAAGACCTTTGCCAAAGCCCTTCAGCTGAGATATCGATCGGCGGGCATTCCTTTGCTCTGATTATTCTGGCTGACTGATCTCGACAGTGTTCGAACAAGAGGAGGACCCCTCCGCCCGATCTTTCTTTTCCGAAATCATCTCCTCGATCTCTGACGTGAGGTTCTCATATGATGGACGATACATTCTGTCTAGGGACTATTTGACAGTCAAGATCTGGGATGTCAACATGGAGCGGCAACCAGTCAAGACGATTCCAATTCACGAGCATCTCCGACCCCGCCTCTGCGACACGTACGAAAATGATAGTATCTTCGACAAGTTTGAGGTTGTGTTCTCCGGAGATGCCAAGAACGTCATGACCGGTTCTTATAATAACAATTTCATGATCTACCCGTCCGACCCGGAGAAGGAGGTGGAGGTTGTGCTGCAGGCCGACAAGTCAGCTTTCAAGGCCAAGAAAGTAGGCGTGCCGACACCAATCAACACGTCGACGAGTCCCACCGCTAATGGCGGCAAGAAGAATGGGTCTCGGTCTACCAGCCCTGCGGGTGCTCAGAGAATGCGCAAAGAAACGGATGCGGACCAGATTGACTTCAACAAGAAGATTCTGCACATGAGCTGGCACCCATTTGAGGACAGTATTGCAATTGCAGCTACGAACAACGTGAGTTCATCCTCGTATCCAAAATTTGTTGATTGCTTTTTCTTTGCTGCTGACTGATATTTCTCTAGTTGTTTGTTTTCTCGGCACTGTAAATAATCAACATACAAGGATCATCACTCATTGTGCCCCCTTTCCTCTGCTTTTGCCGTGAACTGCTGGCATCCTGCGCCTCCATTTTCCACGAACCCATCCACCACGAATTCTTTATCGCCATTTACGCGTTCCTCTGGAGAGGGAAATCTGCATGACAATCAATCTGGTAATACTAGTTGAACTCTACTATACTAAGCTAGGCATCTGTATTGGAGGCAGGGCTACAGTATACTGGGCTGTTTAGAATATGGGTCGAGAAGGGAACGGACTAGGTCCATTGCTCAAAGCTCATAATACGTGGAAAGTGAAAACCCGAAAGGAGTGCCAAGTGAGGAAGCACCACTTATACGGATAAGGGAAGTGTGGAGGGACAAAGACGAATGAATGCATTAGAAGTGGTTGCCCAGGGAAAAAGAGGGAAGTACAAACAAGTCCCTATGGCATAGAACTTTCACAAGCCAAGAAGACGAGACATGATTTATAAAGAAAATCGAACTGGTGCCAAACAGCAAAAAATGAAGAAAAAAAAAGCAGTGGTGATTGCCTAAATGTGATTTTATTGTAAATACTCGTGTATCCTGCTAATGTAGATTTTTGTATGATTGGACCAAACTTGTAGATAGTGGCATGGCTGATGGAATGTAGTGGACGTTCACTGTGTGTAGTTCGTATTGAAGCTCAAAAGGCCTGTGCTACATTTGGCAGGACCGTTGCTCCAATTTTATTCTCAAGGAAGAGATGAAAATAGGCAGTATTGTATAATTCTATCGACATATAGCAGTTTCCAGATCTCGATGTGCATAGGCTGTATAACCTCAAGGCAAAAGTTGGTCTGGACTTGTTACGGGCTGGCCCTTGTGGGGCCCTAGAACTGGCTAGTGCCTACTGCCGTAATCCGTGGTGAGCGGAACCTTTCTATGCTGTAGGCAGTTGAGCCAAAAGGTATGGAATGCTCTAAGTATTTCTCAGAAGATCTAGCCAGCTCACATACCACGTTGTGGGTGGGCGGAGTTATTTGTCACCAGGCTTCGCTTTCGCCTGTGACACTTTTGACCCAACGGCGTACAACGAAAGGTTCCGCACATCACGGATTCGGCCGCACGCGCCAGCTAGCCCTGCAGCCCCGTTGGGGCAGCCCGCAACAGTTACATATTACGAGCAGGTCCTACTAGCTATATTTCTCAAGCAAGTAAACGAGTTGTTTCCACTAAAACTAAGTATGTGTACGAGCTAGGTCCGTAGGCCAGCATACAGACTGAAGTTATATATGTTTAGTGGACAGAAGTGGGGGCCTCGATAAGGAAGACAATCTGGTAGCCTCCCCCTGTCTGCCGGTTCGGCCCGTCATCCCTGTCTTGATCCTGCGTCCTTGAATAGCACGTACTAATCTTCTGGCTTGGAAGCCTGGCTTTAGAGTACTAGAGAATAATATTACACTTTTACAAATAACCTGGTAGTAAACTAGAATAGGTAGGATTTTGCAAGAATAGTTATTAACATAGTCTATAATATATATATGTATTTATGGCGGATATGCTAATAGCTAATGTTGCTATATCTTGTGAAGACTAATGCCCTGCCCAATGCAGGTACATCGCCTACTAGCTTCTGTGAAAAGCCTACTGCTATATCTTTACAAACTTAACAGCCGGGACCATCTCAAGAAATGGCTTCAAGTCTAGATTTATTCCATTCTAGGGAGAAAGACTTCGAGTTATATTAGGCTATAAGATAGCAGAGCAGATATACAGAAAAAAGTTGTGCAGTTGTGCTAAGTAATAGCAAAACAGCTGACCAGGAGCTAAATTATCTCCAGTTGCTATATGATTTCAAGTCGATGTGCAATACTCCAAATCTAGTAGGGTGGCGCTTGAACTTGTGATAAAACCTTTTGTGGTTGACCTGGCGTTTGACCGGAGTCCATAGATGAACAGAACGTTGCTGAGGCTAGATAAAAGTACAGTTACTTATCACACGTGATAGCTAAGCATACGAGCAGCATTTAATTTGGTGATGATGGCTATAACCAGACATTCCTTGAATAGGGTGCTCGACCTGCCGAGCAAGTCGTTCTTGTTCCCTCTATCGCAGGTACCCGCTCGGCAGATGGGGATCGACATGCCTTGAAGGTGCGGGGAGGCCACACCCAAACCCCCTCCAAACCCCCTCCAAGCCCCCCTGAGAAACCCCCTGGCAGTCCGCAAGGCTGCGATTTCTCAGTGACAAATCATTGGTTCCACTGCTGCAGAGGCCACTTCACCTCGACTGCTTGGCAGCTTCCCGTTCCCAGGCTTGGCCTCCAGAACAACCTATGCTGAGGCCGACTTTTACAACTCTACGTCGACACGAGTTTGCAATCTGGATCGTCGAGAGGACTGCTATATTACTAGCGTCTCCTTTCAACTTTGCGCTCTTCTCAACCCCCTCCCCCCTGCTACTCTCTCTCTCGCTCTCTTTCTTCTGCGCTCCGAGTTCCAAACGTTGACAACGCAACCACCCGACTCAGGCTGCTCCGGCAAGAAAAACCCACCAAAGTTCGCCGCGAACCCCGTTGCATTCCCGCCGCGAATTCGTTACAGTCATTGAACAACATCCGCATGTCTCTCCAGTCGGCCGCTCTGGGCTGAGCCATTGCTCTCCTCTCGCACACTCTCTTTCCACCATCGCATCCCTTGCCAAGGACGTTTCGAGCACCCTGTCCCTTTCCGACCACCACCAACCAGCCGTGTGTGTGCCCCGGCAACCCGCGCCTGTTCTTGTACTGCATCCAACTACCCTTTGTTGGTTCCTCGACCAAGTACCTGCGTCAATGACGGCTTCCCGACCGACTCGACGACGACAAACCTCCTCCCTCCAGAAAGCCCAGCAACATGCGGCTGCCTCGGCTCCCATGACGCCACGAGTCATCAACGCGGCTCCATCCTTGGAGAAGGCCGAGATGCACGGCATAGACGACCAGCGCCCCATGTTTTCCAAGATCATGGGCATGCTCGGCCGCATCTTTATCGAGACCATTCCGCAATGGCTCACCGTGGGGGTGATGTTGGCTCTGATCTTTGGCGGATGCTGCTCCAATGTCTTTGCCCTCGAGGCTATCATCCAGTCAGTGTTCCCGTTTGCCTTGCGCAGACCCCTTCAACACTAGCGGGATCTATCAAACTAACTGTCCTCTTGTATTGCACAGAGTCGAACCATCCAGTGGCACGCTCCTGACCTTTGTCCAATTCGTATTCGTCGCCGTCACAGGATACGTGTCCCAATTTGATGAGACCCGACCGCCCCTTTTTATCCGACCGAACAAAGTCCCTCTGAAGCGCTGGCTAGTCAATATCTTGTTGTTCTTCAGTATAAACACCTTAAACAATCATGCCTTCAGCTACGCCATCTCTGTACCGGTACATATCATCTTGCGATCGGGTGGCAGCATCACGACCATGATTGCAGGAAGCCTATGGGGCAAAAGATATTCTCGCATACAACTTATAGCCGTGGTGCTGCTGACCATTGGCGTCATAATCGCCGCGTGGTCGGATGCGCAAACCAAGGTAATAATACCACATTATGGAGAGGCCCGAAGTTGAAACCAGCCATGCTGACGATAAACAGAGCAACACAGACTCGAAATCTGGAAGTGCCGCGAGCTTCAACACCGGTCTTGCCATTCTGCTCGTCGCGCAAATCCTGTCCGCAATTATGGGCTTGTATACGGAGGAGACGTATCGCAAGTACGGACCGCGTTGGAAAGAAAACCTCTTCTACTCGCACCTTCTCTCACTTCCTCTTTTTATACCGTTCATGCCATCGATGTGGAGACAATGGACCAAGCTGGCGAGTAGCCCGCCACTACCGCTACCGATTGCGTCCTGGTTAGGACTCGAGAAGCTGCCTGTTGATATCCAACAAGGCTTGGACAAGCTTTACATTCCAAATCAGATATTCTATCTGATCATGAATGTCTTGACACAATATGCTTGTATTAGAGGCGTCAATCTTTTAGCGGCTGCGTCGACGGCCCTGACGGTGACGATTGTGCTTAATATCCGCAAACTTCTGAGCCTTTTGCTTAGCATTTGGCTTTTTGGGAACCAATTGGCAACGGGTACTCTCGTTGGTGCCTGTGTTGTGTTTTTTGCTGGCGGACTGTACTCACTAGACTCGGGCAAGAAGACCAAACCGCAACCTGTGAGGCTTGCGAAGGTGGGCTAACGGGCTCTTTCAACGTCGATTTGCAGCGACTTCCAAGATGGTCTGAAAATCAGGACAGAGTGCAGCGCAGATCATACCGTATCGAACGGGACGGGCTTCTTGGCTGTCTGTGTCAGATATTGCAGGTTTGATTGGGAAGGCTATAATTCCATGAATCGATGTCACGCGTCCATTCAAGCCAGATGCAAGAGGTTACATAGTGCACAAGAATACTCCGACAATAGAGTTGAGATATCCTGCAAGATAGGTACTTGGATATTTGGTGGACGTATCACGGCAGTGCTGTACTGGGCCTACTACCGCGGGCCCCTGCACATGCTAGCATTTTAGCTAGTCCAGTAGGCCAGTGGACATCTGCAGGGACCCCTTTGGGACGTCATACCCCTCTCCCAGAACCCCTCCAAGCAATGGGATCCCTGGAGACAACTGACAAAAATTAGAGGGCAGGAGGGTGACAACGGCTTTGAACGGTCACACGGCTTATCGATTCCACTTCTGTGCTACTGACCTCAGCGGCTTTCCTTGGTGATCAACAGCTGTGACAAACCTCGAGTGCTTACTCGAGGTTTATTAGCACATAACAAGCGCCAGTCTCTGACCAGCACTGTTCTCGTGCATACAGCCAGGATGGCTGGTAAGTTGCGCTTCTCCAAGCTGGTCTTCCAGCTTCGCCTCCCTTGATGCACTCTTGGCCGCCAGCAACATTGAATCAAGCACTGACATTTCATTAAGACCCTGTCTCAGACCTCACCTTCCTCGAAGATCACCGTCATACGACCGCCTCAAATTCTCCCCAGCTCACCTCCGTTGCCATGTCTCTTGCTGGAGATTCTGACGGTGAGGACACTGCTGCTCACCAAGCTGGCGTTGAAGCAGTAGAGCGAGATGATCCGTCGAACCCGGGTTCCAAGATCACAGCAGAAGAGGAAGACGAGGAGATGCTCCTAAGAGACATGCCCAACAAGACTGCTTTTTACGACCCGATTGCCGAGCGCCAAATGACGCACACGGACGCGAAGCTCTTTTACCAGCGCAGCCAGCTCGACCACAAGGCTGGCGGGCCGCCCTGGTCGTCCTCTGTATACGGCAGTAGTGTGCATGGGAGCCCCGTGATATCAACTCGTGGGGAACATCCGCTGGACAAGACTCTCAGCACATCATACGACCTACCGACCTCGGCATGGCCACATCAAGGTGGTGAGAGTGTACCAGGTAGCGCCTCTAAGAGGGACAATACCCACCTCAACTTCCCTACCAATCGTAGCCAGGCCGGCAGTCAAGCGAATTTGCCACGAGTGCCCAGTGGGCTGGGAGTGAGCGCCCACGACGCTGTATACCAAGCTCAGCTGGAAATGTCAACGGGCGCGCCGCAAGGAATCGGTAGTGCCTCGTATGTGGGCGCCGACCCGTCTGTCACGACTGAGCTCAGCAGTATCCTCAAAAATGTGCAAAAGATACTGGACATTCGGCACAAATATATTCGACTTTCGTTGCAAGGTCCCACAGATAATCCAAAGGATGACCCGAGTTGGCCAATATTCCCGCCGCCACCCCAGCCTGCTTGGGTAGAAGAGCAAGACAAGGCAGCAAACCCGAGTAACAGCGTCGGCAACAGTAATAGCAACAGCTTACACAACAGCATGAGTTTGCCTGCGGATCAGTCCGCGGAATCCCAGCCGAAAACGAAGAAGCATAAGCCGGGCGAGAACGTTGGAGACGACTTTGACATGAAGCACTTTGAACCTCTTCCTGGTCTGAGCGAGATGACATATGGTCTTGATGCCAACGGCGTCTTCCAAGTCTTTGAAAATAAGGATGCCGAAGCTGCTGATACACCCGCTGTGACGGTTCCAACCATCAAGGAGTACTATATGGACCTAGACACTATCTTGTCGATATCATCTGACGGACCCTCCAAGAGCTTTGCATTTCGCCGCCTGCAGTACTTGGAGGGCAAGTATAATCTCTACGCACTTCTGAACGAATACCAGGAGACTGCCGACACGAAGAAAGTGCCGCATCGTGACTTCTACAATGTGCGAAAAGTCGACACTCACGTGCACCACTCGGCCTGTATGAATCAGAAGCATCTCCTCCGCTTCATCAAGAGCAAGATGAAGAAGTCACCTGATGAGGTTGTCCTTCATAGGGACGGTAAATATCTGACTTTGGCCGAGGTGTTTGAGAGTATCAACCTCACTGCGTACGATTTGAGTATCGATACTTTGGATATGCACGCTCACACCGACTCCTTCCACCGTTTTGACAAGTTCAACCTCAAGTACAACCCTATTGGCGAGTCTCGTTTGAGAACCATTTTTTTGAAGACAGACAACCTCATCAAAGGCCGATACTTGGCCGAAATCTCGAAAGAGGTGATTGCAGACCTGGAATCCAGCAAATACCAAATGGTTGAATGGCGCATATCCATCTACGGTAGGAGCATGGACGAATGGGAGAAGCTTGCAGCCTGGGTGGTTGACAACAGACTTTTTTCACATAATGTCAGATGGCTCATCCAGATTCCTCGTCTTTACGATGTGTACAAGGCCAGTGGAACAATGGAGACATACGAGCAGATTGTCAAGAACATCTTCGAGCCCCTCTTCGAGGTAACAAAGAACCCTCAAGCTCACCCCAAACTGCACATCTTCCTCCAACGCGTTGTCGGCATCGACAGTGTGGACGACGAGAGCAAGGTCGAGCGTCGCTTGTTCCGTAAATACCCCGTCCCTAGGGTCTGGGACACCAAGCAGAACCCGCCTTACAGCTACTGGATCTACTATCTCTTTGCAAATATGACTTCACTCAATTTCTGGAGGAAGCAGCGTGGCTTCAACACGTTTGTGCTCCGACCTCACTGCGGTGAGGCTGGCGATGTGGAACATCTTGCGGTCGCAGCACAGTGTGCCCACAGCATTAGCCATGGATTGCTGCTGCGCAAAGTACCGCTCCTGCAGTACATTTTCTACCTCGAGCAGATTGGTGTTGCCATGTCTCCTCTGAGCAACAACGCGCTTTTCCTGCAGCTGGAGCGCAATCCATTCCATCAATACTTCAAGCGCGGCCTCAACGTGTCCTTGTCAACAGACGACCCGTTGCAATTCGCTTACACCAAGGAGCCTCTCATGGAAGAATATGCGGTGGCTGCGCAAATTTACAAGCTGAGCTCCGTGGACATGTGCGAGCTCGCCAAGAACTCAGTCACACAAAGTGGTTATGAATATTCGATCAAGCAACACTGGCTTGGATCTGACTTCTTGAAACCTGGCTTCCGGGGCAACACGATGGTCAAAACGAACGTACCCGATCGGCGAGAGGAATTCAGATTCCGCACACTGCAGGAGGAGCAGAAGATGTAAGGACTACGCCTTTCTCAGCGACTTCGCTGCGACCGAGAGCTGACGTGATAAATCTTTTCTAGGGTGGAAATGTATGTCTCCTACAATGATTCATCCACCAACAATCCTGCCGCGGAAAGCAGCACACCTGCCTCAGCAACTGCTAGTACGCCTGCGATTGCTCTCAATGCTAGCCAGAGCGTTGACAACGTTGCGCCACTGCCTCGTACTATGGGCCAGCCCCCGACATCGTCTCCCGCAAACACTACACAGCCTCCTCCACCGAACGGTGCTTGGCCGATCGAGGGCAGCCAAGACTTGCACCTGTCGGGCAGCGAGCCGCGAATTTACCCAGGCATGATCAGCCGCCGACAAAGGACCAACAGCATGCGGCAATCCTCAATCCACGAAAGCGATGACAAGTAGATGACAAGCGAGAAGCGGGAATCGTCACAATCGCGGCCCCAGAAGATGCTGGTGCTAGACAGTAGTCTAAAAGGGAACACTGTACAGGTGCGAAGGACTGAGTCATGTATAGACGACACTTTAGCCTGCCTCTATGGAGGTGAGAGTTGTATCATATAGTTGTTGGTTGTCTTTGGTCGTACTCGGAGTATTGGATGACAAGCTGCTCAAGCAAGCTTAGTATGGTACAATTGGCTGCTGAAGGGAGCCATTAGGAACTACTATAGCAACGCTAGGGTGAGAAGAACTGAACCTGTACGTCCCATTAGCCTGTTAGGTGCTAGCCAGGTGGGTGGGTGTGTTTAGCCAGCGCACAGCGAGTACTACAACTATGTGTGTTGCAGACATTCAAAAGACCTCGAGAATGTGTGATGCAATTGTCTTGGCCAGTTAGATGATACTTTCATCTGGCTAATCGTAATACATCTTGACGCTTTGACTCTTTTGACACAAATCTGGACTGTAATTTATGTAATGTTTCTTGCTGTCTTGGCTTGAAATGCAAGGCAACCTCTCGTGGGGAACGTGAGAGTTTGTTGGGCATCGATGATATACGGTCCATTCGCTATAACCCTGGAACGTTTGGCGTGGCTGGCGGATCATCATAGCCTGCTGCATAGTAGTGGTGGCACAGTGCTGCCAAGTCCTTGCAAGCCAGGTGGTTTGTGCCCTGCTAACCGGGCAGCTGGGGCCTCGCAATTAGGCTTCTGGCCCAGTTCAAGGTTCCTGTGGCTACTACGGGCTGCACTGACTGACAGCACCCACCATCGCGTGGCCTCGGTTCTTCGTCTTAATCAGCTAGCGACTTGGGTTACCGCCCCTTTTGGACCCATTCGCAGAGCAGAGCCAGAGACGGCGGTTCGTTCGAGAACTTGGCTAGCGAAGCCGCAACCGCCCCAAACATCGGCTGCCCGTTGCTACGAGCATTCTTTTTCCTCTTTTTCGCCCTCTTGCCTCCAGCATAGCGACCACGGCTGTTTCAACGCGCCAGGCCTTGGCTTCCCTATTCTCGAAACAGCGGCTTTGGTTCTTACCTACAGGCCAAAAGCCCACCCAGGGTCGACCCTTCTCCGCCCCCCCCTCTCTGTCTCCCTGTCGCTGCCTCTGCGTTGCCGGCGCCCACTTTGCCTGGAGCCGCTACTTCGTCATTCAGCTTCACGATCCCATCGCCAGAGCTAAGCTCCAGCAGCCACTGTCTGGCTCGCTCTGTCGCGATCCACCATTTCTACGCGACCCCCAAGGAGGACATCGTCATTTTAATCAGTTGCACTCTGCTTGTTTGGCCAAACTCCGACACAACTGCTCCGACTTTTGCCGTCATTTTACGATCGAAGAACCTAGGCTGTTCTTGCCTTATACCGCCGACGCGATGGCATTCCTTGGTGTTTACAAGGCCTTGTACGACTACGCACCCCAGTCAGAAGGTGAGCTGGAGATTAGCGAGGGCGATCTGCTCTACGTGCTCGAAAAGAGCGAGGACGATGACTGGTGGAAGGCAAAGAAGAAAGCCAGGGGCGAGGATGAGGACGAGCCTGTCGGCCTGATCCCCAACAATTACATAGAGGAGGTGAGTTGTCATTGTGCAACAAGAAGGGAGAGCCACGAGGATGGCTCGTTATCCTTGTGCGTCATCTAACACATTGTGTCATTCTACAGGCCCATCCGACCGAGAAAGCACGTGCGCTCTACGAATACACAAGACAGACAGACGAGGAGCTGTCGTTCCCCGAGGACGTTGAACTCGACGTATACGACACTTCAGACCCGGACTGGATCCTGGTGGGGCTCAACGGCGACTATGGCTTCGTTCCCGCCAACTACATAGCTGTGGGCGACACCGGCGATCACGAGCACGCGGCCCCGGAACCTGAAGACGAGCATGAGCCTGCTCCTCCGAGCCTCCCGACTCGACCTCCCGCGGCCCCAGTTGGTGCTTACGATGAGGAAGATGAGGAGGAGGCTAGCCCACCGCTACCCGCCAGAAGTATCCCCCCTCCACCGGAGCCGAGCAGCCCAGAAGCGCCAAACCCAGCTGCTGCACTGGCTGCCGCGATTGGTGGCGGTGGCCGAGTACCTCCACCATCGGTTGCTCGTGACACACCACCACCACCTGCGATAAATATTCCCCCGCCTCCGCGTCAAGCTCCTCCGCCGTCCGAGGACGAGGTTTCTCCGCCGCTGCCAGCGCGAACTCGGTCGATTGCGTCAACAGTTGACCATGGTCGTCGTGAGAGCCTGTCGCCTAACCCCAGTTCATCGACATATCGCGATCCATTCCCTCAGTATGACCGCCGACAGCCCGCAGGTCGCGATTATGAGCCACGGTCACAGGATTTATCTCCTGGTGGTTTCCACTTGTACAATATTAATGAAATGATATCGATCATGGGAAAGAAGAAGAAGATGCCGACTACTCTGGGCATCAACCTGAAAACCGGAAAGATCCTCATTGCGCCCGAACATGCCCAA
This sequence comes from Coniella lustricola, assembly GCA_003019895.1. Taxonomy (NCBI): domain Eukaryota; kingdom Fungi; phylum Ascomycota; class Sordariomycetes; order Diaporthales; family Schizoparmaceae; genus Coniella; species Coniella lustricola. The sequence goes on along the minus strand of KZ678498.1, from coordinate 29,083 downwards.
GACGGACCCTCACAGGAATGGCCTGCGGATAGGATGACGCACTACTCTAGGGAGGGCAAGCACGTCTTTCTTGAGTTTGTGCGACCCAGCAAAAGCGTTGACTTTCACGCTGGTGCAAAGGATACGGCAGAAGAGATCGTGGCCGCCCTGGGTGAGCTCGCAGGCGCTGTCCGTGCTGAGGGTCTGCGTGAGGTCATTATGGCTGGCACCAGCAGAGATCTCAAAAAGGGAAAGATGCTCTACGACTTTATGGCTCAGGGTGAGGACGAGGTGACCGTTGCTGATGGCGACGAGGTGATTATCCTGGATGACATGAAGAGCGACGAGTGGTGGCAGGTCCGACGCGTCAAGAACGGACAAGAGGGAGTTGTGCCGAGCAGCTACGTTGACATCATCGGATTCGCTCCGCCAGCGCCGCCATCCATGAGCGGCATTAACGCAGGACTGTCATCTGTTGCGCAAAACCGACTCGAAGAAGAGCGCCTGACGAAACAGGCTGTCAAGGTGGCAAGGACTGATGATGAGAAGAGAGGATCAGAGGTAGGACCAGGACTACGCTTGCCGGAAAGGTCTAGTAGCCTTTCATCAAAGGAACGGAATGGTAATTTTTTGTCACAGCGGAAGCGCGAAAACGGTCACGGAAGCAGCAATTCGCGAAGCATCAAGTCAAGTAAGATACCCGAAGCACGAATTGCGAGCTACTTGTTACTTGTTACTGACAATGCTTTAGAACCCGACCCATCCAAAGTCCGCACGTGGTCCGACCGATCGAAGTCGTTTAGCGTCGATGCCCAATTTCTTGGATTGAAAGACGGTAAAATAAATCTGCACAAAGTAAATGGTGTCAAGATTGCGGTGCCTATCGCCAAGATGTCCGTCGAGGATCTCGAGTACGTTGAGCGCGCGACTGGAATATCACTCGACGAGGACAAGCCGCTGTCTGATATCAAGCGATCCAAGTCGAGAGCCTCTGCGCCAGTAGGGGCCTCTATCGAACAACCAAAGAGGCCCGAGTATGACTGGTTTCAATTTTTCCTGTCTTGCGACATCCAGGTCGGGTTGTGTGAAAGGTACGCGCAGGCGTTCAGCAGAGACAACATGGATGAGACGGTTCTCCCAGACGTTGATGCATCGGTTCTTCGCACGTTGGGTTTGCGCGAAGGAGATATCATCAAGGTGATGCGATTCATAGACAGCAAGTATGGACGCAAGAAGAAGGGCGACGAGGTCCAAGGAGAGGGCGGTCTGTTCTCTGGGCCTGGTGGTGCTCTCAAGAACAACACGGGTCGGCCCCGGCCCGAGGCGAATAGGTCTGCCAGCGACTTGGTCGATCCGAAGGCACTCAGTGCTGGAAACAAGGACAGCGAGGCTTCGTCTCCGGCTACGCTGACGCCTGCGACCACCACTTCGGCCGTCTCAACAGGCAAACCAAGCGGATTCGATGATGACGCTTGGGATGTCAAGCCCGCAAAGTCGCAGCCTACACCAGAGCCGCCAGCACCGGCTGTTGCACCAGCACCTGTTGCGGCAGAACCTCCCAAGCCAGCCACGACTCTTCTCACACCCGGAATGCAGGAGTTGTCACTGCTCACTGAGCCATTACAGCCAACACATACGGCGGCCCCAGTCCAGCCACCACCAGTCATTACCCAGCCTCCTGCTCCTGTTCAGGCGCCGCAGGCTACCGGTGCCTCACCGGGCTTTTTTGCTGGCTTGTCTCCAGCGCAGACCGGCTTACCAAACGGACAGTCGCCAACCACTCCACTAAGTCACCAATTGTCTCTTGCACGACAAAGGCCTGCGCCGCCGTCAGCTGTTCAAGGTCAACCGGGTATGATCCCTCCACCTCCAACAAGGCCATTATCGGCACCCCAGACGGCTCAGCCCAGTGCTTTCGGCCCACCACCATTGGCTCCTCATATCACTGGACAGGTTGCTCCTCCTGGACAGAGCTTGAATGACCTCAACCAACAACGATTGCAGCAGCAGTACACTATGCAGATGCAGTCTCAAATGACTGGCTACCCTCAGCAATCTCCTGGCTTTCCTCAGCAATCTCCTGGATTTCCTCAGCAGTCACCAGCTGCCATGTATCCTATGCAGACTGGTATGCAGCCACAGGCTACCGGCTTTGGACAGGGCCAATTCATGCAACCCATGATGACAGGAGTCTCCCAACAAAGCCCCTTTGCCGACCCCAGAGCATCACAACAATTTGCTCCCATGCAGATGCAGCCCACTGGATTTAACCCTGCATATGGTGGAAACCCTCCAGGGGGTGTCAATTCATACCTGCCTCCAGCTCTTGAGCCTCAGAGAACAGGTATGTCTGCTCAGATGCAGCCAATGCAGCCACAGCCTACAGGCATGAGTTTCACCCAGGGCTTTGGCAATCATGGCATGTCTCCATCCCAGCCGCAGCCACCAGCACCACTCGTGCCACAACAGACAGGGCCACCACCACCTGTACGCTTCGGTGTACAGGCTGATGCCAAGAAGCTTGCACCACAGGCCACTGGTCGCCGTGCAAACCTCTCTGCTGCAAGTAAGTGTAGATAATCTCTTCTCTCAATCCAAACATCTATGGACTGTAAAGTTTGCTAATCTTCTTATCGCTACTAGCTCCCGACAACCCTTTTGGTTTCTAGGCTTTGGAAGCAAATGGTATCTCATTACAGCTCATGTAGGCGCCATTCTGTCAGGGTGGTAATCCATAGAGACTTTTTCTTTTTTTGAATTTGTCTATTTTGGAGGTGATCTGCATCACTGGCGTTGAGACCATGCATGAGCGTTTAATATAATACAATTCATGGTATCCGTAACATACTAAAACTTCGGCTTTTCTGTCGTGCTGATACAAGAGTAGAATTGAAAGGCCCGGGAAAACCAGTGGTTTTCCTAGTAGCATGATCAACGTAGAGAAACGAACATTTCGCGTGTAGATGATTCGATGGTGGTTGAGATGTTATGATTCCTGGCTTCACATGCATATATGTATCGGTTGAACGGTATGGGTGCTCAAAATGTTACCAGACATCTGATGACGGGCATCACGTGGATTGTGTACCTATATAACCACGTATTGCAGGATTTGGGATATACCAAGAGGGGGTGTCTTCAGTAAGCTCGTCATGTCGGCTGATCATGATAGACCTAATGATGAGGCAGATTTAGGTCCATGTTATCATGGTGGAGGGTCATCTCAATTGAATGGAGTGGGTAGCTGACGCTGCAGCCACTCGTGATCAAGAGCTAGCCCCTAGATCATGCCCAAGATTTGTCTTTATGTATATACACATCAGATCCATAACCAAGGTGAACTGCATCGCCAGAACACAAGTTCAAAACCATTGGCTCTTGCTATTCCGTAGCTGCAATGCCTGGTATACCGTATCCGGTAGCAACGGCTGCTATGAAAGTCCGCATCCCCCACAACAAAATTCTTTATGCGCCAGCCAGAGTGGCCGGTGTAATGATTTATTGGCATGACAGGCTCCTTGGCGCCGCCGCCACCGCTACTGTTTCGGCGTTGGCTCATGTACGCACGCATATGCGCGTCTATAGTCCTTGCATTGCTATCCCAAAGTATTATGCCGTCTGCACACGATATAAGGATGGCACAATGGCACGTATGCTCCTCTACTGTACATCCGCCAAGTCGCCCTCGATCTCGATGTCGAGGTCCTGGAGTGTAGGTCGTCGCTTCCTCAGCTCGCCGAGCTTGCCTGCGATGTCATTGGCCGTGGCGCCGCCAGTTGGGACTTGTACTTTTTCCTGGAGCTTGTCCTCCTTGTTGAAGTCCTTTGCGCCAGGCTCGAAGCGCTTGCGGACAGCCTTGATCATCTTGCTGAACCAGAAGACGTTGAGCGTGTTGAGCACAATGTTGCTGGCAAGGTAGATGGCGGCCATCCAGAGCGGCAGTGGCCCAGCCTCCTTGGCGTACCTCATGACGTCCTCGGTACCCGGAAGCTGCTCGTTAGCTGGGGTGACGGACATGTACTCCGTTTCTGGGGAGGTGAAAAGCGCGCGGTAGATGTCGTACCAGACCATAGCAGACTGACCGACGCCCCAGATCAGACGGGCCGTGAAAAAGGTGAATAGCAAGATGATGCCATTGTACAGCTGGAGCTTGGTGCCGGTGAGGCCCAGCTTGTCGCAAAACCAGTGGATGTTGAGGAAGGGAGTCGACAGCTCGTAGAGGATGAAGACGGTGGCATAGTAGTTCAGGAAGGGTCTCTGTTATTCAGTTGGCAGCTGTTAGTCGGAATGTACAGTTCCCCAGCGATTTTGGATTTTCCAGGGCAGACTCACGTATCCAAGAGAGTAGACCGAGAGTGCGCTGACGGCGTGGGCCAGCAGACCAACACCAAAAACGTCCAAGTGAGTGATGGTGATGGCAAAGTCCCAGACAAAGTAGCCAGCAGCGAGCGACTGAACCAAGCCGCTGGACCCGGTGTATCCCCAGATACGTCCCTGCCAGTCCATGGCGGCGCGCTCGTTGTCCGTAAACATGATCCAGAGGGCAACGATGCAGATCAGGGTGCTCTGGAAGATGGAGACGACGTGCGAGTCCCAACTAGCCCGCTTGCCCTTGTCGGTAGGGTAGTGCTGAGGCGCATACTTCTTGGAGATCCAAGGCGACACCACGAGGTGGATGAAGGTGTAGAGGAGGGCTGCGGCGAGGACTTCGTGGACGTGCTGTGGAAGAACTGCCATGTTGTATTTCTGGGCAAAGGGCCGGACCCAGTCCGCGAGGGCGGGTATCGGCGGTATGAAGAAAGGATCCTTCATGGCTGCGGTGGCGTAGTGCTGGAGCGTTGAAGCAGGTCAGCGATGAGGCGAAGAGAAGGAAAGGAAAGAAAACGAAGCAATGCCGCAAGGTCCGAGAGGAAAGCGTTGCAGGAAAGAAGGCCAGGAATAAATACTCGGCACTGACCGACCTTTGGGTTTTTTGACAGCTGTGTCGAGGTCAAGGAACCCCACACCAGATACAAGAGAACCCCGCAGTAACAGGCTCGATCGACCGAGGGAAGACGTGGCCGATCAGGTTGGCAGAGGGTCTGGATGTGATGTGGTCGCGGTTGTGGTGGTGGGCGTGGGCGTGGGCGTGGGCGTGGTCGAAGAGTTCGACTTCGAGTTCGACTTCGCGGCAACTAAGTACTTAAGCAAGTACCCTACCCACTTAGGGGATATGCGCTATACGTCGCAATGCACAATTCTTGTTGGGGACTGCCCAGTGTCTGTCTGCGGCCACTCGAGGTTCTTACGTGACGCGACCAGCAGACATGCAAGCAAGATGCGGGCGAAGAGCAGGTGCAAAGACCAGCAGAAAAGGCCCAGCTGGATAGCAGACGAGGGCCAGCCGCCCCTTATATGTCAGAGTTGCCCGTCATCGCGCAGGCTGGCCTCCGGTGACAGCTAAGCCCACGGGGCTGTGTTAAGAGGGTACTTGAGCCTATTCCCTCTTGTGGCCCAAAATAGGCCCGTCGCTTTTCTGGCCCGCTGTACCCTGGCGATTGTTGGGATTCCAGCCTGTACCTCTGTACTTTTGGAGAGCACTTCGAGTTGGAGATGGCCTTGGGGAAGGTCTGAACGATACAGCCAAAGACGTACCTCGATACATGGTGTAGCATGTTGATTCTAGTCGATGCAATGTAACGGCGCGCCTGATACACTAAGGACATGCTCATGATGTCTACCTATGTAAGTTGCCAGACTGAGCCAAATTTACAGGTGCGTCGCCCGCCTAGCGGTTGAGATACTGGAGCAGTCCAAGTCTATGCCGCAGGTACTCTAGTACCTAGGCGTGCCTGTCAGCGGGGTTCTGGGCCCTGCATTTGCCCCTGGCGGTAGTAGTAGCGGCTCCTGCCCTCAGCTGCCAGTTGCTAGGCTGCTTCCCCATCTGACCAGGGTGTCATGGTGTCGCGACCTCACTGTTGGCCAGCAGACCTTGGCGACTGACACTGTCGAGTCTGTCACATGAAAACCGACCGTTTTTTGAGTACAACTTCACTTTCTACAGACGTCCCTGCTGGGCCGCATTGCTTTGCTGCATAGTGTCACTCCATCGCTACACATAAATCTGTGTCTTCCATTGGCAGCCATTGACTAGTCTGCAGGACTGGACGCTCCCCAATACTTACCGTGTCTCGCGATCCCAAGCCTCGGCTGCCTCGACCGCTCCCTGGGCGTCTGACGACCGCTGCGAGTCACGAGCACACCGCACTTCGACCGTCTCAAGGGACAGGTACAAGGAAAGGAGATCAGATCAAATATGGCCGACGTTCTGTACGAGCTACTGGCATCACAGCCTGGCGCCGACCTGCCCAAGACACCGTCAGACCACAGCTCCCTCGACTACCTCAACCACCTCGCCGCCCAGCAACTGGTCTCGCTGGACAAGACGGAGCCACAGTCCATATCGCAGTCATCCCACACTCTGCTGCTGTCCCTCCAGGCTCTGTCCAAAAGGTCGTACAGGCCCATCATAGAGGCCGCCTCTCACCATGCCTCCCTACAGACAGCCCTACCAGCATTAGCCACCAGCGCGGCCGAGCTGCGACATGCCCTCCCCAGACTGGACAACGAGGCCGTCAAGTTCTCCACTACGTACAACAAGGCCAGTGAGAATGATGTACTAGCAAGGAGGAAGCGCGCTCTGCTGCTGTCACGGAACGTGGAGCGTCTCGTTGATGTGCTCGAGCTGCCAACCTTACTCAACTCGGCCATTGCAGCCTCACCGCCCAACTACTCTTCTGCCCTGGATCTCAACGGCCATATCCGGAGGTTGCATTCTTTGCATCCAGACTCACCCTTGATTGCGTCTATTGCAGCACAAGCAGATGAGGCAATGAAGACAATGGCAGCAAACCTGGTCCTTTCCCTAAAGACACCGGGCCTGAAACTGGCGGCCTCGTTACGGATAATCAGCTGGCTACGCAGAGTGCTCCCCGACCTTGAGTTAGCTGGCTCACAGGACAAGAGGCACGGTTCTCAGGATAGAGTCCTAGGGGCTGTGTTTCTGGTCTGCCGGCTCGCAACTCTCGTGAATATGCTCGACGCTTTGGATCCGCTGCGGGAATTGGCGGACCAGGAGAAGACGAGGCAAAGATCTATAGGCAGCGGGAATGCCTGGTCTGGAGGGCAACAAACCGAGCGCTACTTGAAGCGGTACATAGAGATTTTCCGGGAGCAGAGCTTTGCGATTGTGTCCATGTACAGAAGCATCTTTCCCGAAGCCGCCGAAGTACCAGCCACCACGAGCAAAACAGAAGATCCACTGGAGCCGCTACCATCTTCTCTATCGACCTTCCCACTCTACCTAGTTGACATGTTGCTGGAAACCCTACGACTGTACCTTCCAGCAGTAAAAGACCAGGCGTCGAGGGACAGTCTGCTGACGCAGGTGCTGTACTGTGCAGGCAGCCTAGGCAGGCTAGGAGGAGACTTTGGCTTGTTCCTAGCAGACCTGGATCTGGGCAGCGAGGCAGAAGAAGAATGGGTGGAGATCGTGAGACGGCACAGGCAACTAGCTGGTCGTCTCGAGTCAATTGTGGGAGACTCCAAAGACAAGACAGCAAAATAGATGTGTTTGCTTCTATCTCTTGGAAGCGTGGGGTGAAGAAGCGGACACCTTCCCCCCCCCCACCCCCACCACGAAGTTGTAATACCAACTCTGTGTTCATTGAAAAAGCAACTGATACGAGCCCCTATCCATATGACAAGACAGTCCCGAGGAGGAATTTCTCAACAGACGGGATGGTGGAATGTAACATGGTGATGCACCCCAGTCAGTGTCACTGCAAGGTGGCGGCACTTCGGCAGCTCCCGGGGCTCTGTGGGATGCATCCCGCCGGGTGGGCCGGCGCTCCGGGACCAAAAGCCTTAAAACCTGCCGTCATCACTTGACGTCCCGTGGTCGCTCCCTTCTTTTTCCTTCTTTTTTTCCTTTTTTCATTCTTTTCTCCAGCGCCCGCCAAGATCCTCGTAACCACGCGTTTCCCGCGGCACAATGGCTCGTCCTGCAACTTGAAGCACCCTGGGACCAATTACCCAAGCTTTCCTCGATAAGCACGAAGCGATAGGCGACAAGACATGCTAGATCATGCACACTAGCGGTTTTTGAACCTCGACATCCCGAGATTCCAATTGCGGCCTGCAAACCATCAAGCTTCCGAGATGAGCAGCAATGGCCCTGCCCAGGCCAAATCCAAGTCAAGTAAGCCATGTTGCAGACCTTGATCTTGCACCTTTGATTTCAAAACTCTAACAGTTTGCGACAGCGTACCACTTTGTAGCTGGCCTTGGATCTGGCATGCTTTCTGCCGTTCTCCTACAACCCATCGATCTACTCAAGACTCGCGTGCAACAATCAGGTACTCATTCTCTGCGTAGCGCCATTCGCGAGATCCGCGATGCTCCTCATATCATACCAGCATTATGGCGAGGCGCAACACCCTCGGCGCTCAGAACCGGATTCGGGAGCGCCATCTACTTCACCTCCCTGAACGCGATTCGCACAAATGTCTCTCGAATCCCGTTTTTCGCCGCTGAGACCGGCATTGCCGAAGCTGCATCGAACAGCGTCAAGAACGTTGTCAAAGGTGGCGCGGGGCTGCAAAGACGACATCAACAGCATTCTTCTTCTCTGATCAAGCTATCCAATACGGGCAATTTGCTGGCGGGTGCGGTGGCACGCACTTTTGCCGGCATGCTTCTGATGCCGCTGACGGTGATCAAGGTACGATACGAGTCAAATTTGTATTCCTACGGCTCGATAGCAGCCGCAGGTCGAGATATTTTTGCAAAAGAAGGCGCGCGGGGATTCTTTGCCGGCTTTGGGGCAACAGCGATGCGTGATGCGCCTTATGCTGGATTATACGTCTTGTTTTACGAGCAGAGCAAAAAGACGCTCAGCTCGTGGCAATGGACCGGTGACAGCTCCAGTTCCGATGGCGAGTCTGCGGCGTCGAGAGACCATGGTAGAATGGGTGTCTCGACTGCTGCCAAAATCAACTTCTCTTCAGGTGTCGTTGCCGGTGCCGCGTGCTCTGCGATCTCGAACCCTTTCGATGCCGTCAAAACGAGGATCCAACTTCAACCTGGTGTATATCGCAACATGTTCCACGCGGCTCATAGGATGGTGACTCAGGAGGGGATACGCTCGTTATTGGACGGTCTGGCTTTGCGAATGGGCCGCAAAGCTATTAGTTCGGCTCTTGCGTGGACTGTGTACGAAGAGCTCGTCAGGAGGGCTGAGGTGACCTTAACTTCAGCAAAGAGGAACGAGAGTGTGTTATGAAGAGATCATGAAGCAGAGGTCGTTTGATGGACGTGAGTTCCATCTGGCGTTAGGGCTGGTAAAAATTGGCAAGATACCACTCGCATCCATCTACAACTATGAATACCCTTGATTACTTTTGTTTTTCTTTGATCACAAAGTTGTTGGGCTATATCGCTGGCACCAGTGCCAGGTGGCAGGTACTAGGTGCTCTGTTGGAAAATGTGTGCATCGTCATTTCACATCTCAACGCTGTCTGCTCTCTTCCGCTCTGAATCACCCTTTTTCCAAATCCTCAACTTCACATATACTACCTATAACTCAATCGCAACTCTTCTGCCGGGGGCTTCGTTTCAGCTTCTTGGTCCTCATACTCCTAAAGCTTTTCAAGTCCGGACATTTCATTTTTACCAGCTGAAAGGCTTCCTGGATAGCGGTATAACACCCCTCTGTTCCATTACCTCGACGCAATTTCTTTGGTCCAAATAGCTCACACTCTGGCAGACCTCTAGGCTTCTTATGCCTGAAGATTCTCATATTCCATCAATGCAGGATGGAAAACCTGGCATGCGTCGACGATGAGCATGAGTACCAAGGCAGCGCAGCCTTGACACAATTTGTCCTGGATAACGAGAATCATTTGCCTGCTCGTTACCGAAACCTGCCTGCAAGGAGGCCCAAAGACGACAATGGCGCGACTGAATGTTCTTTTGAAACCACAAAGGCCAAACCTGACCCAGTCCGTGCCAAACAAACATCCCAAGCTCTGGGTAGAAAGAAACCTAGGGCAAGGATAATGACTGCTGCAGCCGCAGCTGCAGTCGCAGCAGCAACAGCAGAGGCAGCTAAATCTGTATCGTCGTCAATTGTGCCATCACGCGCTGAGTACCCTCTGCGAGAGTCCGCCACGCTCTCCTCTTCAAGACCTACACCCAGACGTGCTCCGCGTCCCATTTTCTCCTCAAACGCGTTCTCACCTGGCTCCAATGTTCCGGAGGCTCGGAAAATTTTCACCAATCCGTCTTACCTCGCCATGCAGAACAACTTTCTCACTGTCAACGGCGGCAAGATGATCGGCGACACAAAGGCGAATAGCAATCACGCTACTGCCGCTGCTGCTGCTGCTGCCGCCGCCGCTCAGCAGCAGGTTGGATTCGCGGGCACAGCCCAGCTGCAGAGCCGGCGCGATCTTCCCCCCAAGATCATTAAGGAGAGGCATGTTTGGTGCTGCCGCTATGTTGATGTAAGTTTGCCTTCTCCACGTTTTTTAAATGGGAACTTCACCAGAGACACCTTGCCTCGACCTCTATTTTTTCTTTGATTGTGTGCTTCGCGGGTATCATTCAAGGATAGGGTCTGAAACGTTTTCAAACCCCCACAAGAGATTGACTAACAAGACCGTCATCTCAAAAACCAGGCCGTCAAAGGCGACAAAAAAGGTGACAACAGTACCACTATGCGAGACTTCCTCAACACACCCGACCTGCCACTCATCTACAAGCTCAAAGCCTACATCTGCTACAGCAGCAACCCGGTCCTGGACATGCCTATTCCTCCCCACGACGGCACCAACGACAGCACCAGCACCAAGTACACGTACAACTACAAGCACATAAACCGGGGCGTTTACTCGCACGGGTACCGCAGCAAGGCCTACAAAAGCAACGCCAACTTCAACAACGGCGGCAGCGCCAAGCTTGGCCCCTGGCTGGGCTCCTGGCGTCAGCTGAAGAAGCGACCTGTTGAAGAAGAGTACGAAGATGCCTGGGAGACGTGTAGCGAGGGTGGTGGCAATCGGGCTGGCGGTAACGGCGGCGATGACGATGCTGGAGGTGGCCATGGCAATATCGACAGCGGTACGACTAGCGATGAGTACGAGGACTGTCGCGATGAAGCCACCGACAAGGACGACGATGACCACGACGGCAAGAAGATGGAGGGCAGTGACGAGAAGGACTCCTTTGCTGAGATGGTCATGGATATCGACAAGCTGCGGCGCCTCGAGGCGCGTATTCACTACCTCCGGATTGCGGAGCGTCTCTACGTCGATTGTGTACACGCGTACCCTGCTTTGGAGGATATCGAACTACTTGGCCATGAGAAGGCTTGGCTTGACTGGGAGATGAACGAGGCTCAGGGTTTGATGAATGCTCTGTGAGTGCACCGCAGTCGTGGAAATGCAAGGACGACGTCGACCGCGCAAAGAACGATTAAAATACCAAAACTGGGAGAAGAAGGGGGGAAAACCAAAGGCGAACGAGGAAAACAAGAACACACCCCCCCCCCCTTTTCCGGAAAAAACCATAGGATGGGAGGGATTTGGCAAGGGCTCAAGAAGAGAGGGATGAAAGATCGAGGTATTGGCCGGCGCATTGTCTACAAAATGTACAATTCCCCTTTCATTTTCCTACTTGGCGTTATATGCAGGAACTCAGGCGGATGATGCCACAAAGTTGGAGATATCCAGTGCACATCGGAAGGCGAAACGGCGAAAAAGGTTCGGTTGCAGTCTTGTTTCTGGTTTATTGCACAGACAATTTGATCAATTGCGAGACATGGAAGGAATACAATGATATTGCATTATCAGAAGCACCGTGTGGTGACAGCTTTCTCTTGGGTATAGTGACAGGCGTTGACAAATATCCGGCTCATCTTCTTTTCTTGTTCCTATCCAAGGAGTGGTCATCATCTACTTTGACGATTTCTTAGACTTGGGCTTTCCGACAGACTTCTTCTTGCCAACCTTCATCTTGAGATCCTTGGGCTTGGCATCCCTTGAGCTTGCACGGCGGCCCTCGAAGATGATAGCCTCGGGCGTTTTGAGTCCAGCAACGCCCGATTTCTTGTCTTGGCCATGCTGCTTCGACCGCTGGGCGTCTCGCTCTCTCCGCTTGTCTCCTTTCTTATCACCCTTGGACCCTCTCGACCTAGCCGCAGAGACACCCAGAAGCTTGCCAACACGGCCAGCCATGGTCTGCTGCTCCGCCGTCAGCTTGGGCACGTATCTGGTGCCCTTGGCCTTGCCGCTCGCCTTGAGCGCAGCCACCTTTTCGGCCGTCTTCTTCTCCACGGCTCTCGCTGTCTTGTGTGGTGCTTTGCAGCGGTTTACACGCAACAAACGTGGCAGCATAGGGGGGAACTTCTTCTTGTCCAGAAGCAGAGCGTGTTCGACCGAGTTGCCGTCCTATAAATAATGTGTTAGTCTAGACCGTTGAATTGGCTGTGCAGAGATTGTTTTCACTTACGTAGAATTGCACGTAGGCAATGCCCTTGCCCACTCTCGTCACCTGGTCGCGCACAACCCGTACGCTCTCGACCTTGCCAGCATGCTGGTTGAACGTGCGCCAGAGTCCCTCCTCCACATCCATGGGAACTCTGGTACGCTTGCGCTTTTCGGTTGTTTCCTTACCCTCCTCGTCGAGTTTCACGTTGAGCACTGTCTCGTCATCCACAAAGCCCAAGTTGCCAACAAAGACACAGCGCCGGTGATCGACTTCAGCCGGGTGAGCCACACTGTCGACGCGCAGATGCCGTTCCAGCACAACTGTTCCGTTCAACTTGGCGCATGCGGTGTGGGCTGCAGGGGCGCTGCTGTACACTGCATATGCGTTGACCGAGTGTGTCGTCGCCTCCATAGTATTTTTGGTGATGAAAGCAGCACGCTTAGGCATCGCGGCTGTGGAGAAAGCGATGGAACGGAATCGGAGGGACTCGACGGTTTGCGGAGGAGTTGCGTCTTTATCGAGGCAAGAGGAGAGGTGAGCCAGCAGCTGCCTTTTTGCCTTCTTGGAGTTGACAGCCTCGATGGACACGTTGGAGAGGAAGACAGTACGCGAAGCCTTCTCAACCTCGTCCAAGGTTTGCTTGGCCTCTGCAAGTGATTCGTGCACGGGAATTTCGTCGTCCGACTCGTCCTTGGCAGCGTCGGCCTTGGAAGCTTTCATGTCTGCCCCCTCGCCCTCTTCTGGTAGCTTTCGGCGCTTGTTGACCGGGGGCTCGTCGTCGGTCAATTTCTGAAAGTACTTGCTCTCCAGGTCGTGGAATTCGTCCTGCTTTCTCTTGCGCTTTTGCTTGCGCTCGTGCTCCTGGGCCTCGGAAAACAGCTGGGCAGCAGCGTCTCGCTCGTCGGCTTCACTATCTCCTGACTTGGAAGGCTCGCTCATATCCTCATCATCGCCTTCATGTTCGCTATCCTCGGCATCGAGTTCCTCATCGAGCTCTGAGAGCTCCTCGTCGTCAACTTCCTCGTCTACTGGCTGCTGCTTCTTCACTTGTGATTGTCTCGGCTTCTGGGAAGTCAAGGTCGGGTATTTGGGTCGGACAGGCGTCTTGACTGGACCGGACTGTTGTGAATGTAAGCTCGCGATTCGACAGTGTCCTGAATTGGGGGCGACCTTACGCTTGTTGAGAAAAGGGCATCGAGACTTGGGTCTATCTTCTTAGAGGAAGCAGACAACGCGCCGCTCCTGGTATCTAGTCAGTAATGAGTAGAAAAACAGCTTGCAGCCATCCGACTCACTTGGTCTTGCCCATCTTGAAGTACGGGAGAAGGTAAGGAAACGAAGCGTTGAATATCGGTTCCTTGTACAAGGTCCCAATGAACAGATATCGACTCGAGAGACCGATTCAACAAAGACAATATATTCGAGCAGACCTGAAAATGCACAAGTTACACCACCAAGGAACTTGGGGGCTCCACTCTGATTGAAGATATAATTCAAGCAGGCTGGTCTTGCAAGCAAAATCAGTTGCACATGTTTTCGGGTGGAAAGGCGTATTTGCAAAAAATTGGATGCAGTATGCTTATCGATAGCCACGCGCTATAGCACCCTGGCAAGCTGTCAGCCTGCCAGCCAGCCTGCCACCACAGCGCACGCCCTGACGCCCTCTTCTTCAAGGCGGTGTCGGGGCAGAACTGGCGCCGCAAAGTCGGCGGCAGGCAAGCTGCTAGATGGGGGAAGCGGCAGCAACCAGTGCGTGCACCCACGCAGCACGCACTTGCGCCCCGATTCTCTTCCCCTCGGGACAGCCCTCCTCCATCATACCTGCCTTCTCTTTCCCATTCACCCATCTTGCCCACTCTCCACGACGCCTTATGACGCTGCCTCCGCGACCCGACCAAATGTAATCCGCAGAGCTTTGTTCTGCGGTTGCACGGCTGCCACTTCTACTTTACACTCACCGTCCTATTCTTTTCCTCTTTGTCTCTTCTTGAGCCCGCTGTTCTGCAGCCGCTGCAAATCATCTCGTTCTACTTGCGCCCAGCACCTCAACACGGCCACAACCAACCCTACAGACTTCGACCACCTTACGGGCCTTACAGGCGGCTGTATCACATCGCCAGTAGCAATGGCTGCGAACGCGGCTCTCTCGATCCTTGACATTAGCTGCAGCGACGTCTCTTCTCCACTTAGCGAGATCATGGATGTCACTGACTCTGACGACATGGACGGCGATCTGAAGAGCAACCTTTCCGACAACGACGTACCAGTCAGACCCAAGCCGAATCCTCCCACAGCACCTACCATACAAGATGACCCCGACTCCCTCAGCGACATCGATTCGGAGGCCAGCACAGAGCGCCTGTACGATACCCCGCGCAAGACAGACGGTCAGCCCATAACCACAATAAGGGCGGTTGAAGAACAAGAGTCGGAGCCACGCAAGGCGCTTCGATCTCTGAACAGAAGTCCTGCCAAGCTACAAGAACAAGCACAACGGGACGCACAGGCCGAATCTGCTGGCGATGACAATGACGAGCTCTCTGAAGCTTCCATAGGCGAAAGCGAAGGTGACTCTGAGAAAGGTTACGTCAAGATACGCAAGTCTACACGCTCGACTATCCAGAAGTCAATGCAGTCAGTCGCGGCAGCAAGCGATGAGTTATTGACGGACTCGAGAAAACGCAAGCGACTCACTCTGACAGAGCAAGTCGAGGAGCCGGAACGCCTCCAAAAGAGAGCAACTTCAGTCAATGAGTCCAGCGCGGGGACGTCATCATTATCGAATATACTGTTTGAAGGTCTAGGCCGGACAGATTCTGCTGAAGGCAGAAGCGCTGAGCAATCCGAGGTTGAGCCTGACACAGTCATGAAGGGCATTGAAGATGTTGCCGAATCAGTCGAGAAGCCTACGAACGAGCTACCTACGAGATCCAAAAAGTCGAAGCGCAGTATAACCAGAAGGCGCAAAGGCTCTGTCGAGGAGGCAGATGCGACGGCGGAGATCCGGGACACAGAACAGCAGGCTGCAGAACACCAGCCTGCTGAGGAAGAGCCGGCCGAGCCGGCTGAAATTGATGAGGAGGCTGAAATTGCCCATAAAAACGAAGAAGAGAGTAAGAATTCTTCCGTGCGATCATCTTGGAAATTTGCAACAACTGACCAAGGGCCTGGCTATAGTAGAAAAGAAGAGGCACGCGTTTGAACAGTTGGGGACAATAGAAAAGCAATTCGCGATTTTACGAGATCGGTGGGTACTTCTCTGACACTCAAACATTGCTCTGGTCAGATTATGCTAATTGGTTCTTCTCAATAGGCTGTACGAAGAGCGCCTCGCCCAATTGAATGAAGAACAAGCCCAGTTGGAAGGCGACAATCCAACCCACCCCGAGTATCTCGCAATGATGCAGTGCATCGATAGTCGCCGCGACGATCGGCTGAAGGTGACCGAGCTCGAATACGAATTCAACATGGATGCTTTGGATCGCTGGGCTGTATCTCGTCGAGCTCAAATTCTGTCACAATTCTACCAGAGCGTACGAGAATCGCGGGAAAAGACCCTCGATGAGCTCGGCAAGCAGTGGTACGAGATACAGCACGAGCGCAGAAAGAACGCCAACCCAATACCAGACTATGGTTTCCGTTTCCCCAAGACGAAGGCGTTGCAAAAGAAACAGGCCATTGCACACAGCAAAGAGACGTCCATATTGGCTGGCATTGCTCAGCATCATGGTTTCCCTGCGGCACCTGAAATGAGAGCTGCGTCGCAGTCTGAGATTGAAGAGGACTTTGAGGCCATGCATGTAAGTCACCAAGAAACCTAGGGTCGATGATTTGTATATGTTTGCGCCAAAGCGTGTACTAACCCAAAACCAGCGTGCTCGGCAAAGCATCATGGGTAGTGTGCAGCAAACACCTATGGCCAACGAATTTGGGGTCATTTCTTTTGGGAGGAACCTAGGACCAGCTGGGGAGCAATTTCTGGAGCAAACGCCATGGGCAAACCCAAAACACCCGTCTCACAGCTCACGACGACAGTCACATGGAGCTTATGCTGGCCCTCCGGCATTTCAACCCCCCTCGAAAACTCTGCAGCAGCATACTGGTACTGCTTGGTTTACAAACGGCCAAACCAATGGAGACTCAATACACAAACACTCTACTCCTGCAGAACAGGACCCGGGACATGCGCGAAAGCCGGGCGAGGCTACAAAAAACAAGCGTGAGGGCGTTGTCATATGAGTGCACCTTGTGGTTTGGGTTCTTTGGAGTTGCGATACCCCTGGGATTGGAGGTTGTTTCTGCGTCTTTCTTTTCAAGTGGGCTTAGGATTATTGCGTCACAGTAACATTGACTTGTTACAAGGCATTGGCATTGGCTGCATTATCAGGCTGTTTCGGGCTTCTAGGGTTTTGTTTTATGGCATCTTTCATGAGTGGAGATGATACACATTGATCTCTGCATTGGTCACTGGCCTCTAGAATCTTATAAGCTGTTCCTGGCCTCTATGATACATGCTGTCTGTGGCCAAAAGTCCCTGTGTTGCAATATTTGTGGCGTGAACCCTGTAAAGCTTAAAGTTTTTGCAAATATGGACATTCTCTATGACTTGCCACCATTCACCACACACGGGACATTATATTTGATGTTGGCTTGTTATGTGCTGCTTCTCTTGGTGTGTTTTCTTGTTTTGCTCTTGGCTCGCAATGCCCGGTGATGACTTATGCAAGCATGAGCGGTGTAGCACACCAGGCACCGCATCCTGCCTTTCTCTGGTCGACCAAGACGACCGCGGGCTTGTATTATTTCTGGCCCTGGGGCGTAACAGCTTGCGCTGGTTGGAGCGGCGCTTCGGGCACTTTAACGTCTTCGAACTCGTCCTGGCCAACAGCTTTGATGGTGTACATGTCTAGACAGAATTAGCGGTTTAGTTTTGGTTCGGTTCGGTTCGCCGAGCAAGAGGCACATACAGACACCAGCTGCCAGCCCGGCCATGATGAAGCCCGTTACGGCGTTCCTGACCAGGTAGGGGCGGCGAGCCCTAAGGAGGGCTGCGGATTGCGCATTAGCACGGACGTAGTAACTTGAGTGGTCGTAGCTAGTGCACCAGTTGGGTCAGAAATAATCGCAACGGCTGTGAAAAGGCATCTTAAAGGCGACCTGGGCATTTCGAACTCACCCTGCCATGTTGAACGTGATGAGAAGCCCTGTTCCGCGTTGTCCGTGGTCGCCTCAGACTGAAGCGCAAATGCGAGAATCAGATGTTCGTGCTGGACGGGAAAATTCATGTTACGTAAGCTGGGGCGGTGATCTCATCCATGCAACTGGAGGGATGGGCCAAGTGGAGCTCGAAACAGGGGAGCACAGTCAAGTCAGCGACACCTGCACTTCTAAGTTTCTAGGCGCTTGCCTGCCTTGTACCAATAAACCTCACTAGCATTTAGCCCATCCTTCAATTCCTTGCACCGACTCTGCCTTCAGCAACGAGAACACGCAACTTTTGGCCTGCAGCACTAAGATCGCGCAATCAGATTGGCTTCAACTGCTGGGCGCAGCCTGAGTCGCGTAATTTCATCCTATCCCGTACCCAGCGGACAAGTATCGTGCGCTCACACGACAAAGAATGCGACCTCAAAACCTCCCAAACCCGCCCTCACATCACTGACGGCGCCCATCACCGAAACGACCCTCCGACCGCGCATCGCAGCATTACGCCCGGGCTTAGTTTCTCTGGACTTTTCGGTGCACTGGGTATCTCATTGCTGGGATCTACATGACACTTGCTACCTCGTCATACCACGCGTTTCTGCTGCTTCCTCTTCCCACTTAGCGCTTCATTATCAGCAGCCTCCTTCCAAACCAGCATTCCGTTCCTCGTAGAGTAGTAGCTGGAAAGCGTCTTCCTAGAGACCTCTTCCTCGATCTCCCGACAATTGCCAGTCCTGCGTCTGAGTCTTGTTGCTGCCACCGCCCATCATGGCAGCCGCCGACGTGCAATCCGTGAGCGAGCAGCTCAAGCAACTCAACGAAGCCAAGAAGGCTGTTCTCAGCGATCCCCAGGCCTACTACTCACAGATTATGGTGGGAATCCTGCCACTCGCAAGCCCAAATACCAACGTTGAACTACGAAGATGGGCCACCAATTTCATCGCTGAGGCTTTTGCGACACCGACACTGCCAGGCCGCGACAAAGAGGGTATGAGTCTCCAGGTTGTCGGTCATGTGCGCGCTCTGCTAGAGAACCCAAAGGAGGATCCTTATGTGTTGAAGAGTGCCATTCAAGCCGCGGCGAGCATATACCCACATGCTATGAGGTGGATGTACGTACGCTTGACAAAGGTAGCTCTATCGAGTGCCTGTCACCCCTGTGATCCGAACCCTTTCGTTGCCGTGGTTCGCTTCTGTTGTACTCCTTGGAAGAGTTAATCAGTGTTGTAAAATGACCAGCTTCGCTAACTTGTCCTCACAGCATACACAACTCGTACGAGCGAGGCCCGTGGGATGAGTTGATGGGTATCAAACAGAGGATTCTGCGCATGTGGGACGACGCTGCGTCATCAATGAAGGCGTGCTGCATCAAGTTTGCCCAACGTGTTATTCTGGCGCAGACAACAGCCGTCAACATGGACAAGGTAAGTCTTTTGAGGATTATGACACATTCTTTCGGCTCAAAAGCTGATACTTCTTCTAGCGTAACGGCTTAGAAGTATCCTTGGGCATGGTTCCGGCGGATCATGCATTTCTCGACGTTCGACAGCTGGAAGCAGAAGCAACCGGGCTTCTTGATAGAATGTTGAGCGTGCTGCAAGAAAATAGCAGGTATGAATTGGCACCACCATTGATTGGCTTGATGACGCTGAGAGCCTCCTGTTAACACTGTCCTATAGCGATGCCATTGTTGTCGATGGTACCCTTAACTGCCTGGCTGTCCTTATCCGTTCTAGACCATCAACTTCGAACCGAATCCTCAACGCCGTGTTGAGCTTCAACCCACTGAAACTCGCAAACTCTCCCATGACACCCAAGACACGAGTGCTCCTAAAATCTATGGAGAAGACGACCAGACAGCTATTGATGCATTTGCTAAGACGGTACGAGAAGCAGAATCCATGCTTGCTTGACGGCGAGGCTGACAATTTCGCAGTGATCCGCAAAATCAGTGGGCTCCTCGGATACATGCTCATGTGGAGCGTCTTATGCGCTCGCGCGCTGAGATTCTTGAAGGTGCTGGCCTTAAGAGGCCCCTTGCCGAGCCGCAACCATACACAGAAGTCAAACGCCAAAGGGTAGAGCCTGTCCCGGTGAAAGTCAGCCCAGTGACCCCCCCGCCAAACAGTCTTGCGGCTTTCTTCACACTCAATGGCAACCCCTCGTTGGCAGCAATCGATGCCTCGCAAGTTCCAATAGACATCGCTGTCAAAATTGTCGTCTCGACTCTTTCCCGAATAGATCACCATGCATTCGACAACGCTGTCCGGACCGTTAACGAGCGTTTTGTGGCCAAGGCGGCTTCTCAGGCCCCAGTGATGGACTCTCAGACATCACCCCTTGATGTTGAAGATGACGACGACTATGAACCCGATTACATGATGGCAGAAGACACAGAGCAGATCCTCAACAAGCTAGATGGGACGCAACGAGAAGAGCAGCAACAGCAGGTAGACGCCGCATCATTAGCTCTAGGACCCTTCAAATTGCCCCCTCCACCAGCACTTTCACCGGAAGCAGCAGCTTCTGCTGGCCAAGTGACCGTGGCTCGAGTCCTCGAAGCCGTTAGGAGTCTCGGGGATCCTCCCACGAAGAAGACCAGGGCTGGTATCAATAGACTTGCCGCAAGTTCATACGACCGAGAATCAATGCTCACCTTCATTGTGCGCCTCGGAACCCGCTCAAGTGCGGGATTGGAAAATGGCCATGTCAAGCAGGAAGACAGCACGGCCATTGTGCCTCGCAACCCGTTGAGTGGCAATGCTATCCGCGACAGGCTGTACGCCTATGTCCTCGAAGACTTCCGCAAGCGCATCGATGTCGCGGTTGGTTGGCTTTGCGAAGAATGGTACAACGACAAGTTATCAAGCAAGCAGAGCGCCGACGCACCATTGCACTATGACAAGTGGGCGTTCAAGCTTGTCGAGGGCTTCTTTCCCTACCTGAATCCTTCAGACAAGATTCTCATGCGGTTTCTCGGTGAAATCCCCGAGCTCAATCACGAAATATTAGCCAAAGTCACGCACTTGTGTGCCGATCCGTCCATGGTTCAGCTTGCGCTTACAAGTCTGCTGTACTTGGTCATGATGAAGCCTCCAGTTCGCGAGGTTGCACTGGACACTGTGCAGAACATCTGGGTTGAGTGTAAGTCATAGACACAAGCGATTGCTCCTTGCCCAGATTGAACGTTTGGCTAACTGGACTGTAGATGAGGATGCTCGGCCCATGGCAGCCAAATATCTTGCAAAGTGGCGTCCAGGCTTCATCGAGTCCAAGACTGCACCAAGTGCCGAGACTGACACTGCAGCGCTTGCTCCAGCTGTTGCAACATGAAATTCGCAACACCGGTTTGGCACTTTTTAGAAACTTCTTTGAAAGACTTCGAAAGGTTTCTCTCTGCAACACTGGCCATTGTACAGTATGATCTTTCCTTTTGAAACATATAGTTTGTGATAGCATAGCATGGATTCTGTGAAGGCTGTCAGTGGTGTAAGATGGAACGGTATATTCTTCGTATTTATAGGACTGGAGTGATACCAAAAATGCTAACTATGACAAATTGTACTTTACTGGGCTTCAAGGTATTAGCACAGGTGAGTTGCTTAGAGGCGACATGAAAGCGTGGCTTGTAAAAAATGCATTTTGGATTGCCTGATGCTGACTGGAAATAGCTGCCAAGTACAGGCACTGATGAACGTGTACGAGGCTGTCGTCTGCATAAGCTGGTTTGCAAGAATAGACTACATGCGTCATGGTGTACACGAACATTGGAATTCAATAATGTGAGCCTCTGTGAGCCTCTGCCTGATACAGAAGACAGTTTCCCGTTATGGTTATGATTATTTGCGCATATCATGGCATAAACATACACATTTTATGAGTGGCTGATAAATAAATTCCCTGCATGTCATGCAGCTTAGTCCAGTCAAATCATTATAATCGTAGCTCAAAGAATTAGACTCTCAGAGTCCTTGCCATACGAGTAAACATCGTGTCACTTATGAGCATCCAAGTTGGCCTCGACTTCCTTTGCCCACCAGTCTGACCAATCTACAACCTTCTTACCCGTTCTTGCATCCTCAGCGCAAAACACCATAGCGTGACTTCGAATGACCTCGTCGAGCGTGCAGCGTATAATTTCCTTTTGCGCCCGGTCGCTTGTCCAGCCCTCGTGCCGCCTGTTCTTGACCGCATCAATCGCCTCGACAAACTGCCGCGCCAGACCTAGGTCGCCACCGCCATGGCCCATGCTCTCCATGTTGGGCGTGTGCGTTGTTGTCTTGCCCGTGTTGAAGTCTTGGACAGTGATGGTGTACGAGTCTGCGTATATTTCGCCGTCGACGCCGTAGATGCGCGTGAATCGCTCGCATTGCCGCTTTGTTTGCGCGACCATGTGGAAGGTTGCTTGTTTTGCGCCGCGGCTGCCGAGGCGGTCTGCCATTGGATTCTTCTCGTCTGGTGAAGCAGATGGGAGGATGTCATCGTCCCAGGTAATGGTGACGACCTGCTCGTCTAGCACATCATTGTCGCTCTCGTACACGCAGCGACCGAACCAGTTCCGCTTGGCAATCTCGACATCGGACGTACCAGGAGGATAATCCTCAGCCAGCTTCGCCATAAGCGCCTCACGACCTTCCAGTCCCGTGCCCAGGTCCTCGATCTCAGGCAGCACGATGCTGACGGGCCAGCCGGTCACACCGGCGTCGAGGCCCTTGAAGGGTTTGTCACCCGTGTAGATGCGCTTGGCGGAGTACTTGCAAGTCTGCTCGATCGGACATGAGAGACAGTTCGTCGCTGAGCCTGCGCCGATGGGTTTGCGGCTCTTCTTGAAATATTGCAGTCGTCCACTACTTGATACCGTTGCTGGGAGATGTGGGCGTTGCCGCTCCTCTACGCTGCTGCTTCCTGCCTGTTGTTCACCGCCGTGCTTGACAGGCGAGCAGAGCAACCACAGCAGCACGTCAATGTCGTGACAGCTCTTTGTCAACAAGCTAGGCGCCGTCGTGTCCTCCCTGCGCCAGTTGCCCCTCACATAACTGTGCGTGAAATGCCACCACCCTACGGGCTCTGTGTGCACAACCGAGAGCACATCACCGATTACTCTCTCCTCCAGTAGCAGCCGTCGCAGCTCGACATTGTGCGGGCTGTAGCGCAGCACATGGCCAATGGAGAAGACATAGGGCTCGCCCGTACACGGGTCGACGTTGTCGCGCAGGGCGCGGTACATGGCGACACAGTCGGCGAGGTTTGTTGCGAGGGGCTTCTCGCACATGATGTGCAGGCCGCCGAGCTGAGCCAGCGCAACGACGACTTGGCGGTGCATTTCGTCGAGCACGCAGACGAAGACACCGTCGACGCCTGGTGGGACATTGGCTTCGCCTGCTGCTACGCGCTGGCGACGGGTTCTTTCGTAGGTGATGAAGTCGGTCCAGGAAGTGAAGGACTCGCCTTCGCGAGGCTGGGCGTCGTCGTCACTATTGGTTCGAAGGCCCCAGAGATAGTTGCGGCCAAACGAGGCGCGCTTGAAAGGGTGGGGCTCTGCGACGGCGGCTATCAGGCCGTTTGTGACAGTGTTGACAGCGTGGGCGTAGGCTTGGCCGCGGGAGCCGGCGCCGATGACGAGCAGGCGGGGCGGGTTGGCTGACGGGGCTGGGCGAGAGGGCTGGCTGAGGTGGATGGGCTTGTCGGTTGAGACGACGGGGCCGGGCTCGGCGAGGGGCCGGACGGGCGGCAAGGCCTCTGCGCGGCTGCCCATGGTGCAGTGGAACTGGGCTGGCTGGCTGGCTGGCTGATTTCTTGGTTAATAGCCTGGAAAGATGACAGGCGAGAGAGCAAGGTGGTCACGAAGAAGGAAGACTCGAGCAGATAACACACAGCAATTGCCGATGGATGCGTGAGAATACTTGCAGCGCTGGCAACCACCAAGCAGGAAGGCAGGTGGAAGAGGTAGATATGCAAACAAAAGGCAGCATGCTTCCAGGCCCAGCCGGGAAGGGCAACGTGCCGTCCCGAGACGGTGGTTCGTTGCGCCGGAATGATAATCACCTTGGAGATCAGATGCCGGCAGGGAATCCTACCTCCAAGGTTGCAGCGGGCGGAGCGACCTGGGGGTGCTGTAGGCCGGGTCTCGCTAATGCAGGGCTGTTGATTCGCCTGTTGTTGCGCCCTTGTTGCAACGTGCCACCATGTCGGGCTGGTGTGGCTCAGGGTCTCCACGATGGGGGAACGCCCCACTGTCGACCTCCTGCCGCTGCACCAAAGAACTGCTGCTGCTTCTGTACTAGACCCTGCTATCAGCGCCATTCAACCATCACTTCAGCAGCCGAACCACCCCCCATGTGCACACGACTTTGGAGGCCATCCCCAATCTACCTTTCGCTTCCGTACAACGTTACTTCAAAGCCAAGGGGCATCCTCCCTTCGTCTCGTCCCAAAGCTCCTCTTTACATCAAACGAAACAGAACAGTAGTCGCCATGGCTCCTTCTGCTGGTGTTGCTCCCCTGGTGTGGATCGACTGCGAGGTTCGTACTATATCACATTTCCATGGCCTCAAACCCGTTGCCTCGTCTTTGATCGCTGAAACATCAACAGATGACGGGGCTCGATCCCGACAAAGATGCCATCCTGGAGATCTTCTGCCTCATCACCAACGCCGACCTGGACCTCGTCGATGCAGACGGCTGGGGCACCGTTGTCCACCAAACAAGAGCCCGCATGGACGAAATGGACGAATGGTGCACCCGCACCCACGGCGACAGCGGCCTCACGGCTGCTGTGCTTGCCTCAGACGTGACGCCGCACCAGGCTGCCGACGCACTGCTGGCCTACATCCAGCGCTTTGTGCCGGATCCTCGCCGCGCGCTGCTTGCTGGCAACTCCGTCCACGCTGACAAGGCCTTTCTCGCCAAGGAACCTTACCGCAAAGTCATTGACCACCTGCACTACCGCATTCTCGACGTCAGCTCCATCAAGGAGGCTGCCAGGAGGTGGCGCCCTCAGGCTGTCGCGGACGCACCTCGCAAGAAGGGGCTTCACCAGGCAAAGGACGACATTCTCGAGAGCATCGACGAGGCAAAGCACTACAAGGCAGCCGTCTTCCAAGTTGACGGTCGACAACAATCATGAAGCAAAGCCCTTTGTCGACTCCTGGCCTGACCGAGCATGCTTTCTTCCAACACTACTGGGGTCCTGGTCACAGCACGTACTGGCCGTGGCAGACCACGCGGTCGTGCATTGCCATATTAAAGCCATGCTGAAGGCGAGCCGCTCTCCTCAGTCAAAGAATGCCCAGAAGAACTCAACCTCGACTGTTCACACCAGAAGTCGTTTGTCAGCCAGCAATCAACCACCATGACCGAGACTCTGCTCTCCCTTCCCAATGAACTCTTGGCTAGTCTCGCACTCGCAGGATCTGGGGTCCGCTGCAAAATCTTCAGGTCCTTCATCCTGAGCTACAAGGATGTATACTCACTCATTTTGGTCTGTCGCCGCCTGCGCTGCCTTTTCCTTCCTGAGCTATACTGTAGGAATCGCAACCAAGACGATGGTGATGTCGTGATCTGGGCCATTCAGCAGGACCGCACCGAAACGCTCGAAACTGCTCTATGTTTTGGGCTCGACATCCACCACGTGGGAAGCCGAAGTACCCTGCATGAAGCGGCCAAAGTAGGACGCGACAACATCATCACATGGCTCGTAGACCGTGGTGCCGATGTCGACTGCACATCCCTTTGCAGCCACCACAAATACCGCCGAAAGACGTCTGCCCTTCACGTTGCATTCCACGAAGCGCACGCCTCCACTGCTCTTCGTCTACTTAGCCATGGTGCCTCACTGCGATATCCCGACCCTGATCGCCGCACCCGGGATCGACATGCTGTCATGGACGCGCTGCAGGCTGGTCTCTTTGAACTCTTGCTCCTCATAGTTGAGCGGACAGGTTCGGACCTATACGAGGCCGGCATGGGTGAAAATGATGCCGTTGTCAAGGCCTTGGCAGGTCTCAGCCCGGCTTTGACAGCAGAAACGCTGCGCCTACTCGTGCAGAGAGGCATCGACATTAACGGTCCCGGTCCGGGCTGGCGCGAAAGCTATCTCAGCAGAGCGCTGGCTCTGGGCTACACACAGGTGGCCATGGTGCTTCTCGAGCATGGGGCGCGCATCGATCCTTTTTATGTACCGCGATCCAACAGCTTGCCTTGGGAGCCAGCTCCAATGCGCGACTTTTTCAAGGGCCATCGAGGTCTCGACGCGTTAGACCGTGGACAGCGCTTGTTGCAGACTCTGCGGGAGATGGGCGCAAGAGACGACCCTTGGGGGTTCCGGGCACGCGTTGGATGGGTTGAGCCGCCTACTCCAATGATTTGATCAAGATGCTTGCTAGCAGAGTCAACTCTTGCTCGTCGCTCGTCAATCTCGAGAGCGGATGTTGAGGTTGTGTGAGTGTACGTTTATGGAGAAGCGTAGCTTCTCAGCTGTTGCTTTCTTGTCCTGTTTGTTGTAGGGGAGACTCAACGAGGCATGTCAGCGAAGAGAGTGTCGGGGAAAGCGCATGCTGCAATTGCTGTCTTGTCTTGGAGACACAATTGCTTATAGACTGGGTTGAATCGTATTGAGTGAGCTCATTGTGAGATCGATAAGCTTATCGGAATAGATACAGAATGCTAGGCGCATGAAACATGTAGCACGATACTTGAGAAGTTCGAGAGTTGAGCCTAAGCGAGAAGCGTGTATGCTTGGGATCATCCATGGACTTTGTTGGTGCCAATGATCGCAAGTTTAGGAAAAGAACATATCCAGTTGAATCTTTGCCACTAGAAATCCTACCACATGCTTGATTCTGTGTTTGATACTGTGCGCTGGTTCTCAAGAGACTACATAGCCAAAATCAGAATGTCTTCTTAATGAGCTACCAACTTTCAAGTACACAGGCCTTACATCCCAACAGTTCGTCTTCGACTAGGAAAGTTCGCAAAGGCAGGAGACGGTGTGGCAGGAGCAATAGGCTCGTAACCCCTGTCTTAATGACGTCCCCACTACGAGACGTATTGACCCCACCTTGGTGCCACCGTAGAAGGGGGGAGCTCCCCGCCCATTGCAGGCATATACATATACGAGAAGCTCGTGCTGGGTGAATTGGCATGACGACTGGCTGCATTTATTTACATACGGATACACTGCCCTAGCCCGCCCCCTTCTCGCTCTCCTACATACCGCTGCCCTTTTATCTTCCTTTTCCTCACCTTCACACAATACATCCTCCTTCGAATCGCCCACCACGACTCGTACTCTTCACACAAAATGGTCCAGGAAATCAAGTTCACGCCACACGAGGGCCAGAAGCCCGGAACGTAAGTCACGATGCATTCAATACCACGTCTCAAAGCCCAAGGCGGCGCCCCTTTTGGCCCCTCCTCCTAGCTCGCTGGCTGTTGTTGCCTTGGTCGCTAACAGTCCTTCCAGTTCTGGCCTTCGCAAGAAGGTCACTGTCTTCCAGCAGCCCCACTACAGCGAGCAGTTCGTGACCAGCATTCTCCTGTCCATCCCTGAGGGCGTCGAGGGTAAGTTGTCTCGCAGAGCCCAGCCTCACTATCATAGAAGCAAGTATAGTGTGTCCTAATATCTGCTCATCAACTATTCTAGGATCCTTCCTCGTCATTGGAGGTGATGGCCGCTACTGGAACCCCGAGGTTATTCAGATTATTGCCAAGATTGGTGCGGCTTACGGCGTCAAGAAGCTGCTCATCGGCCAGAACGGTATTCTGTCCACACCAGCTGCCAGCCATATCATCCGCAAGAGACAGGCAACCGGTGGTATTCTCTTGACTGCCAGCCACAACCCCGGTGGTAAGTGACTCCCGCTTTCTTGCAATACAGGCTCAAGCAAGGGATTGTGACGCATAGTACTAAATGCGGTGCAACTCCAGGTCCCAAGGAAGACTTTGGCATCAAGTACAACCTCGCCAATGGCGGCCCAGCTCCAGAGTCTGTGACCAACAAGATCTACGAGACCTCCAAGACCCTTTCCTCCTACAAAATCGAGGACCTCCCCGAGATCGACATTGCTACAATTGGCTCCAAGACTTACGGTAACCTCGAAATTGAAATCATCGACAGCGTTGCCGACTACACCCAAATGCTCAAGGATATTTTCGACTTTGAGCTGATCAAGAAGTTCTTTGCCGAGCACCCCGACTTCAAGGTCCTCTTTGATGGTCTTCACGGTGTCACAGGTCCTTACGGCAAAGCCATCTTCGAGCAGGAGCTGGGCCTGTCCGACGCTACCCAGAACTGCATCCCCGCTCCTGATTTCAACGGCGGCCACCCCGATCCCAACTTGGTGTACGCCCACAGCCTCGTTGAGGTGGTCGACAAGAAGAACATTCCTTTCGGTGCGGCTTCCGACGGTGATGGTGACCGCAACATGATCTACGGCGCTGGCGCCTTTGTTTCGCCCGGTGACAGCTTGGCCATCATTGCCCACCACGCTGAGCTCATTCCCTACTTCAAGAAGCAGGGCGTCTATGGCCTGGCCCGTTCCATGCCTACTTCTGGCGCTGTCGACTTGGTTGCCAAGAAGCAGGGCAAGAACTGCTACGAGGTACCCACCGGCTGGAAGTTCTTCTGTGCCCTATTCGACGATAACAAGCTGTCCATTTGTGGCGAGGAGTCATTTGGTACCGGTTCCAACCACGTCCGTGAGAAGGACGGTCTGTGGGCCGTTGTTGCCTGGCTCAACATCATTGCTGGTCTGGGAGTCGCCAACCCTGGCTCCACCCCTAGCATCAAGCAGATCCAGAAGGACTTTTGGACCGAGTACGGCCGCACCTTCTTCACGCGGTATGACTACGAGAATGTCGACTCCGAGGGGGCCAACAAGGTTGTTGGCGTGTTGAACGACCTTGTTGCCGACAAGAGCTTCATTGGCAGCAAGATTGGCGACCGCACCGTCACCGCCGCTGGTAACTTCTCCTACACCGACCTGGACGGTTCTGTCTCCTCGAACCAGGGTCTGTACGCCTGCTTCGACTCTGGAAGCCGCATTGTTGTGCGTCTATCTGGCACTGGCTCCTCGGGCGCCACCATCCGTCTCTACATTGAGCAACACACATCCGACTCGTCCAAGTACGAGCTCGACGCCCAGGACTTCCTCAAGCCAGAGATCAAGTTTGCCACCGACCTTCTTAAGTTCAAGGAGTTTGTCGGCCGTGACGAGCCTGATGTCAAGACATAAAGCTGGAGAATGAGTTTGGTCTGTAGAGTGTGTAACCCTGGTATAGCATATAGCGCAGAGATTTGAACATCTAGGGTATCGACTACTCTTTTTACCTTTTATAACGATATCACGAACCCTAGAACAACAACTTCAAAAAA
>KZ678497.1:0-87746 GCA_003019895.1 Coniella lustricola | reverse complement strand
AAAGCCATGCATGCATAAAAAAATAACAAGAGAGGTTGTCCAAAAGAATTAAGCCGAGTCAAGCTTCTTTACACACACACACACACACACACACAAACTGTCCGTCAGCAACCTACAACAAGCTCTCGCCCAGTGCACACCGCACCAGACTGCAGCCCGCGCGCACGGTATCGCTAGCACCGATGTCTGTCTCGCTAGCAACGAGCTGAGGGTTGACCTCGACAAGGTCCATGGCAACCAGGTTGCCCGTCTCGTGCACGCACTCAGCAATGTAGTCACCCTCGCGCAGCGTCAAACCGCCACGCACGGGTGTGCCGGTCGAGGGCGCCCACATGGGGTCGAGGGCATCGACGTCAAAGGACAGGTGGATGGGCGTGTCGTTGCCAATGTGGGCGAGGGCCATTTCCATAACGCGGCCAATTCCGTGGCTAGTGTTTGGACAATGTGTTAGCCAAATTGTGCACAATCAACGTTTTTGGGGGGGTTCCAAACATACCGATCAACATCAAACATGCTAAAAGCACGGATGCCATTCTCCCTCAGCAGACGCTTCTCGCCTGGATCAACGTCCCGCAGACCAATGTAGACGAGCTTGCTGAGCGACAACTTGTTCTCCTCCTGCAGCCAGCCAAAGCACTCTTCCCGGTCATCGCGGGCAAGACCCGTCAGGAAAGCCACGGGCATGCCGTGGATGTTTCCGCTGCCGCTCGTCTCGGGCGTGTTGATGTCGGCGTGGGCATCGACCCAGATGACGGCAATCTCGCGGTTGAGACGCTCGCGGATGGCCTTGGCGCTGCCGCCAATGGTGCCAATGGCAATCGAGTGATCGCCGCCGAGGGTCAGCACCAGGCGGCCGAGGCTGGCATGGCTGTAGACTTGATCGGCAATGCGGCGAGTGACGGCGGAGACGGCGCGGGGGTTCTTCATGCCGCGGTAGGGCGGGTCCTCGCCAGCCGAGGGCACCAGGTCGGTATAGAGGTGGACTGTGTCATGGCCGTGCAGCTTGTAGTTGAGCTCGTCGCGTAGTTGGGTGAGCAGGCCCGACTCAATCAGGGCCGAGGGGGCCGCGTCGACGCCGGGTTTGCACTGCAAAAACAAAAAACAAAAAAAAGACGCAGAGATCAGCATGGCTTTTGGGTAGAAGGGGAAAAGAAAAGTCACCCCAGGCTCGCTCTCGGTGTCCGAGCACAAAGAGGAGCCCGCGGTCGCAACAGAGAAAACATACCTGGCCACCCGAGAAGCCGACGGCGACAACGCCGAGATCCTCTGGGTTGGAGAGGAACTTTGACTTGACCATGCTTGTGTTCATGTCCTTGTAGTAGTGGCCGTAGGTGTGGGAAGAGATGCTGGCCTTGCGGTCCTTGTTGGTGTCGGCAGCGTCAGCAGGGAGGGATCGGTCGTCGAGCGAGGGCGGCGCCATGGCAAGCTTATGAAGCTCGTGTGGTGCAAGTGTGGTGGGTTTGGGTTTTTGGGTGGATCAGGACGGTAGGACGGTAGGACAGGATGGCAGGATGGCAGGATGGCAGGATGGCAGGATGAATCAAGGGACGTGGTGATTACAGGCAGTGTGTCAGTGTTGACTCGTGAGAGAAAAGCTTTGGCTGGTCGCGTTGTGCCGTTTTGGCCTAGCTGGTAATTGCGAGTAGCTGGTAGCTGGTGGTAGCTGGTGGTAGCTGGTGGTAGCTGGTGGTGCTTGCTATTCTTTGTGTGGTGCTGTGCAGCGTCGAGCGAGGCCCGGATGACGTCTGTAGGTACTTGGGAGGTTTCCCGTGTTGCCGTGCAGGGCGGCAGGCAGGGCCAGAACAAGGCGGGTCAGCTGGCCGCGCTGAAGATTATGCCAGATTGGATGCAAGATATGGTGTGTGCGAGTGTATGTGTGTATGTATGTAAGTATGTATGTATGTATGTGTGAGTGCGTGTCTGGATGCGCGGTGCGCGGTGCAGTGTAACAAAAGAGGCTGAGGAGCAAGAGGGTGTGTAAGAATGGCCTGAAGGGACCAGACCAGAGAGGGAAGGAGAATGATGCCAAAAAATAAAAATAAAAAAAGACAACAAGGAAGACTGAGCCGACACGATGGCCTCGCTGTCGCCGTCCACGGCTGCTCCTTTTGTACTCGGCCGCATGCTCATCCAGCAGTCCAGTCCAGTCCAGGCACAGGCACAGGCTAGCTGCGAGTCTGTGCCTCACTCAGCCCTTTCGTGTACGTGTGTGTGTGTGTGTGTGTGTGTGTGTGTGCGCAGGTTGTTCGTCTCGAGGGAGCAAAGTGTAGCCAGTGTGCGCGCGTCTGGCCGTCTTCGGTCGTTTTTTTTTCTTCTCTTTCTTCCTGTCCCCGTCTCTTTTCTCGCTCTTGCTCGCGCATACACATCACACCTCACACCTCCTCCCACGCCATGCACCCGCCGCTATGCCGTAACAAAAACTGCAATCCAGAGCAGACCCCGTGCGGGCTGTGCGGGCTGGCTGGTGGTGTCGGTGGATTGTTGCGAGCGAGCGGAATGCTGCCAGGCCCATGGCCAGGATCACGTTGCTGTGGTGTTTTTCTGTGCTTTCCCCTAAAAGCAGGAATAGCCATCACCTGCGCTTAACGGTCGCGACGACGCGGCGCCGGGCCCCGCAGCGTGCGCTTGTTTGCCAGGGGGCCCAGCCAAAGGGCCAAAAGCCGGGGGGGGGGGGGCGGCCAGCCCCAGGAGGAGGCGGGGCCCTCGCTTATTCACGGACTACGGATGAGCTGCAAGCTTGGCACGGTGCGGGTTTCTTCTTGGGCCCATGCAGCGAGTGAGTGAGTGAGTGAGTGCAGTATCGCATGCATCATCTGACCTTTTTATTTTTTACTCGTACAATTGTACAATTATTTGACAGGCCAATTTGGACGAAACAAGACAGCACCAACCAAAGACGGTGCAAGCAGGTGCCACGACAAGACAATGCTTGATACGGGGACTGGCTGGCTTGGTATCCAAGAACCTATAGTAAGTAGTAGGTATCCAGGTACCCCCATACAATGCGTTCATACTACGAGTACTACAGTAGCTTGGCAGCAGCAAAGCCTACCACAGTAGAGCCGAGGCCCTGAGAAGTTCTCTCCCCCCCCCAGCCAAGGCTCTGTGGTTGTGCCCGTTATGAGCCCCCCCACATTCACTAGAGTCTCACTGTAATCTGGCCTCCATCTCTCACTGTACCATCCAGAGTACGTACTATGTAGCAGTGTTTCGCAGCTTAGACGCGCCCCTTGCAGCCCAACCTAGGCCACTTCATCCTAGTACCCTCGCGCCCTTGCAAGGCTGTGTGAAGATGTTTTTTGAAGTTGATGTGTCGCGTTCTTTTTTCCGCATACACTGCCATCAAGATACGACAACCCGACATCGGAATTTCCATTTCCAAACACTCACGTAACAGACTGTAAGTCTTCTCGTGGGGGTGCGACACCTCGCAGCTCAGATCAGCTCAGCTCAGCTCCACACACCTTTGACGAAGCGCCGACAGAACTTTTGCCTTGTTTTGGATGGAATTGGAATGTTTGTGGTTTCTCTTGGAGTCCATGAGCAGTTTAGAAGAAAGTACATGAGCAGTCTGCTGCCCAAGATCGTTATACTTGCCCAGCACGTGTATACATGTAGATTTAGAGAGATATATATATATATATATATATGTGCGTATAGATGTATAACATATACATGTGTAGTCTGTAATGTCGTCCTGATCCGATACAACGTCTTCTTTCCTTCCGTCTCCATCTTGGCTCTGCAGACTCACGAGCTTTCAAACCTGACTCTCACATACTCCTCATATACACATATTTGCATGTTTCCATACTTCTATACTTCCATACGTACAACTTTAGCCTTCAGCCTTCAGCCTTCGAACTCCAATACTCTATTTCATCTTATCATTTCAATTCGAAATTTCCAGACACCACAAATCCTATAACGTCTGCACTCGACTCTGCTCCCCCTTTTCTTTCCTCTTTCTTTTTTTCCTTGTTCTTTTTTCTTCCCCTTTCCATTCTCTCCCGAGTACAGCATACAGCATACAGCATACACATGTCTCAGCCTCTCTTGCCTCTCCAATAACCAGCATGCCACCATCAAAATTTCCAGATTCCACCCCCGCCAACAAGTGTTCCCGTTCGTCTCCCAAGCTCTCTCCCTGGCTCCCTGGATTCCCTTTTCCCCGTACTTGCAAAGCCTTACTCAATCCGGCAGAAACACATCATTCCAGTCCCGTATTGTTGGACACACACACACACACACATACATATATATATACATAGTACAAGCTTGTACACACAGAAACAGAACGCTACTTGACTGTTCCCTTGCTCTTCTCTTTCTTTACCTTTTGCCCTTTGGGTGGTTTTTTCTTTCTTTCTTTCTTTTGCTTTTGTTTCTTTTTGATGAATGTCGTGTGGTTCGGTTTAGCTGGTATTCCCCCTCCCCCCCCCTCTCTCTAACCACGGAGCCAAATGCCCATTCGAGAGAATCAATAGCCTCATCAAGAATCCCTTTCATCCCAAGGATGCAAGCCTCGCCTCTCGCTCTTCAAAACACTTTGAGACCCAGAACCCCACCGGAGACCGACATGTGCCAAACCTTCGACACCGCACCACCAACAATCACAACAAAACCGCTTCATATCAAGTCCCCCACCCACCCCATCTTCTCCCTCCGCTCGTCGCTGACCCGCGCATACTCCAACAGCAACCGCAGCACATAAATCTGCATATCCTCCCGCCGAAGCACCTTCTCCGCCCACGCTTTGCCCTCGCTCGCAATCTTTTCTGCCGCGGCGTCGTGGCCAGGTCGTTTATCCTTTCCGTCTTGCTGGTCTGGCTGTGAGGATGTTCCACCTGCTGAGTGTCCTCCAGACATTCCCTCATACCCCAAGAAATACTCCATGATTCCAAACCAGTCACTGAACCGGTTATCCATCGGCACAAAATGCTTCCACGCTAATAGTCTCGAATCATGCCACTCGCGATACACCGTCGCCTTGATCGGTAGACTCGTCGACCGGAGGAACCCCAAGTACCGCCCCGAGAACGAGTTGCCGTCAATGTCGGGCAGATATTTCCAGTTAAACTGGTCTGCGAGCTTGATGCCCTCCTGCACGGCAAAATGCGGCGACGTATACGAGCACTGACCGCCTTCTTCTTCCTGCTCGCACATGAGGTCTACAAACGCAACATCCGACCAGCTGCCCACCCAATTGGCGAGTTTTGTCTTGGGCGCGCCGGGCGAAACGGGTTTCTGCGCGGCGAGATCGTATGTTGCGGAAGACGGCAGCTCGAAATTGGCGGGGATCTCGGTCCAGTCCTCTGCGCGCGCAATCTTGGTTGCATTGTTCATGGCCACGAAGCGGTGGCGTTGAAAGGCGCGCCAGTTGTCGGCGCGGTTCTTGCCTCCTGTTGCGACGCCGCGCCAGACCACGCCGTCATATTTGAGCGGCCATGCGACGCCCGTGTCGCCGCCGCCTGTGAAGCGCTCTTCTTCGTTCCAGTACATGGGCGCCGGGAGCAGGATCTCGTTGTTGACCGACAGCTTGGAGCCGCCAAACATGGGGAAGAGCGTCTTGGTGGCTGACACGGTCAATGGCTCGATAAACATGCCGTTGAGGCCCTGAAGGTCTGGTTGGTGGCAGACGTTTGTCGACAGGGTGTAATTGGCTACAAAGCCCTTGTGCATGTGCGCTTCCGAAAAGGCCGAGGTAAAAGCTGGCGTGTGGTCAAAGTCGGTCATGGTTTCGGCCTTGCGCGCTGCGCTGTCGGGGCTGCAGCCTCGCTGGACAACCTTCCAGTAAGGTTCTGTTAAAATAAAAGAGATGAGTATGGGTCTGTAGACTGTGTAGAGATCATCCGGCTCGACTTACTTGTTCCCTCCCAGTCCTTGGCAGGCAGCTGTAGGTCCTTCTCAGGGCCCTGGCCCGGTGGCGCCAGCTTCTCGTAGGTGTTGACTGCATCCTTGGCCGGCACCATGCTCCTTGACGCGCTTGCTTTATTCATGTACTCATTCATGTTTTCCCATGGCACCACCAGCCGCGGCTCATCCATGGCATTCAGCGCAATGTCCATATCCGGCAACAAGTGCTGGATCGTCTGGATCAGGCTCAGCCAAATCTGCGTCCAGAACCAGTCGCTGCCAGCTGATGCAACACCACTGCGCACGTTGATGGTCATTTCGTATTCCCACGCGCCCTTGCGAATCTCTTGGGCGGGCAGCGCCCAAAAGGGCTCGAGGTCGTGGTAGATTTGGTCCCAAAAGGCCTCGACCATGACGGCGTTGTGGGATTCTGCAAACTTGTACCACTGGTCAAAGCCTGGCGGCGGGTGGCGGCCCCGTTTCCTGCGGTAGGCGGCTGCGGCTTCGGCGAGCGAGTGAGACTCGTCTGCGATGGTGTCTTGCCATTGCTTTTCAGCTGTGGCTATCAGCCCGTCGATGGGGTGGTTGCCCGCTGTGTATTTGTTGCTGCCGCTGCCGCCGCTGCTGCTAGCATCGTCTGCATCGGATATGGGTTCTTGCTGGGCCAGGGCAGGCTGATTGGCCTCGTGCTGCTGCTTTGCGGTGTAGTCGATAGGGACTTCGCCCGTCTTGCCCGAAGGGCTCTGCTGCCGGAGCTGGCCGTTGGCCTGGTTCGGATCTGGTCTTGTCTGGGCTCCCAGGAGGGTGTTTCCAGAGTTGGAGTGTGACTGTTGAGAGACGGAGGAGGAGGAGGAGGTTGCGGAGAGGGAATCGTATTGCGCTGGTCGTAGGTAGTAGAAGAGGGTGACGAGGAGAAAGGCTGGCACGAGGTAGCGCAGGATGGCCGAGGGTCGCCTGGGAGGAAATGCTGGAGAGCGCATCTTGTGCGGCATCATGGAGCCGTGGCGCATGCGCACATGCTCTGGCAAGGGTGTAGCAGGGCAGGACTGAGCCTGTTGGTGAATCGTAGATTGGGATCGAAGGTGGTGTGTGGTTCGTGGATGAAGCTGTCGCTGGCTACCAGAGAAGAGCTGTAGTTGCACGGTAAAGCGTCGTCAAGTGAGGACTGGCTCGAGCCTGTCGTCCCTGTCCCCGGTGATGGTCTTGGTGCCACTCTCAGCGGCAACACAGCGTTCGCACTTGAGGGTATCGATTTGGTTCGTTGTCGTGCAGCGAGGTCGTACAGGCTGTGACTATGGCGGACAGCAAGAAAGCAAGAGAAACGACCGGAAGCGCTGCGCAGAAAACAATGGCTGGCTGTGCTGCGGTGGAACAAAACGAGGCGCTGGTAGAAATCAAGGTAAGGAGGGACGTGGCTCCAACTGTCCGTCAGCTCTCGCACTCTTGTCTGGCTCTCGTCTGGTGCGGATGCAAAGCACGAAACAAGAAAAGGCCAAAGTGCAGAGAAGGACTGTGAGACTGCGTGGGATGTTGGCTGTCACGGCTGCTTGATTGGGAATTGCTCATCTGTCCACGGATGACAGGACGCATCGATGCGTAAAGCACCGGAGTGTGTGGGTGGTGAGGCTAAAGGAAGGAAAAGAAGCGGCAGGCTAAGAGGTGGAAAAAAGAGAGGTCGGCCTTGAACGTTGTAGACGAGCGTCAACTGGTGATCCAGCGGAGCAATGGAGAAAGAGTACATGGCAAAAGGAGCGTCACTGCGCGGCTCTCCATCAAGCCCACATGGCGCTTGACCTGCCATGCCCATCAACTGGGACCTGCTAGCTGTTGCTTGTTTGGGGCCTCAGCCGTCCATCAGTTCTAGAACCTCTGCGTACTAAAGTACCCCAGCGCGCACGGCCTGGACTGGCTCTTTCACTGCTGGCCCCTGCTGGCTTGGCCTGCTCAACCCCTGAACTGTGCAGCCCCTACCGCTTACGATGGAAAGATTAGTGGAGAGCCTAAACGATGGTATATGGTACCGCGTATGATCACCACTGCACTGCGCTCAGCAATAACAGCAACGCTGTAGCAGCTAAACCAAAACCTTCACTGCCGCTGAGGTTCTTCAGCGGCCACTCTCCAGCGTCAACCATCCGAGCAAGATTCAAGCTAATGCTGAGCAACTGCCGTGCAGATGCTTGAGATCAAGTGAGAGACAATATGGAACCTCAAGGATGTCTTGATAGCCACCCATCATCAAATCAAAAAAATCCCCAAACCAAAGTACCAAAGTCTATCCGCACGCCCCTAGATCCCGTCCATCAAACCCTTTGAGACCCTCGCCCAAGCCATTCCCCGCTCTGTAGCGCCGTGTCTCGGCTAGTCGACAGCGCTGGGATTCCCAATTCGCTGGGCCTACTCTATCAAATACATCACTTTACCGCATGTCTATTACCAAGAACCAAGTGCTCTGCTCCGAGGTTGGTGTCATCAACTTCCACACTGTGTTGTCTCTTTTCTCTCCCCTCTTGTGGCCGCAAACCTTGTACAGCCGAGACATACTTGGAGAGACAGACGGAACAGCCCGCTGTTCATACTACATCGCATCACTTACTCGATCAGGTACGCTTCAGCTGATCATAGGGACGGGACTGTGCTTTATTTTTGGTCCGTGGTTTGAAGTCAAAGAGGAAAAGGGGGGAAAAAACAAAAGGTACAACACCAGCGCCAGCGCCAGCGCCAGCGCCAGCGCCAGCTCGGTCCATATCCCGCTTGCTCGCTCGGCCCCTAGCACTCGTTCCGGGAGTTCCTTAGGACTTGCGCTATCCATCATTTTCAAGCCACAGAGATGAACACTTGTGCTTGGTGAAAGGAGACCTGATGAGTTGATTGTTAGGGTTGGATTCCTCTAGTACGATGTGCTACTAAATAGTGCTTGGAACGGGTTGGTTGCGTTCTTCTGTTCCGTGTCGTAATGTCGAGACAGAGTCAAGACGAAGTCTCAGGGGTGGTCGTTGGCTTGTAAGTATACAATTCATAGAAGACAGTGGCAAGTGAAGAGAATCAAGGAAATGGACCACCGAAGATGCATTGCGAAATGGCAATTTGCAAATATATAGCGCCAAATTGCAGTGACATCTACCTTCCGCACCATCTATAATGTACAACACAGTCACAGCTCTACAACACGCATTAACTATCATTGAAGCTCTCCTTGAGCGGACCCATAGCCTCGTCTGAAGGCGTCGATGCAGGGATAACAGCTTCTTCCGACATGTTTACATCTGCTAGACGGCCCACCAGCTCTGGATATGCTGGCCGGAAGGGCCAGTTCATGAATTCCTCCACTACCTCAATCAACTGTGCCGTGTTGACAATGCGCACCGTCAAAGCCATGGCTCCCTCGTGCGGCACGCCGCCCTTCTTTGGGTCCCTGAGCAGCTTGAGCCTGGGCGCAAGTTCCGCCTGTGCTCCAGGCCACACCTGGTCTAACCCGGCCGTCAGCTTACCCGAGCTGGCCCACAGCAGCGTGCTCAGGACGAGGTCAAAGATGTCGCCTGCATTGTTACTCCCGGGCCCGGCCTGGCGGAGCAGCGGGTGCGCGGGCTTGGGCTGGATATCGAGCAAGCAGCTGGGCACATTCGGAAAGAAATCCGTCGGGAATGCCACGAGAGGCTCAAACGGGCGCCGGTCCCAGGTAAGCACGTTGCCAAGCTCGGGCGGCTGCCGCATCATGTGCAGCTGGTCGCGTGCCTGGATGGTGTAGGCCTTCATTTGCAGTGAGAGGAGGGAGCGCTCGGCGTCCAGTTTCATCTCAGCCTTTCGGGCTGCGGCGAGCTTCTTTTCGCGCATCTCTGGCTTGATGGAGCGCTGGGCTTGCAGGTAGGCCTCTGTAACGGCGTCGTAGCGCCGGATGAAATCAAAGAGGCGGGTTTCCTCCCGATCTTGGCGCGAGTGATAGTGGCCCAGCCGTCTGAGTCGCGTGAAGTCGTTGCTGCCCTCTTTGACCTTGCCTGCGTCTTTTAAGGCTAGCAGGTACTGGTATTCTTTCTCGGTTGTCTTGTCTTGTATTGTGATGGGTGTTGTCAGCGAGATGGGTGTATCCAGATCGAGACCCAGTTGTTCGAACTGCTGCACCATGTAGGACTTGCGTCCCGCGGGTAGTGTGTAGCCATTGTCGCGCATCTTGACGAGAGCCTGGCGGACACTCTCGAGGTCCATTTGTCCGTAGCGCAGTTTTTCGCTCTTTTTGCTTTCCGCAATCGGATTCAGCATCTTGTCGTGGCTGACGACCTCAGCCATGTACTCGGTCGTTAGCTCGCCCTGAATGGCCAGCTTGGTCCGGTGGAACACATTGCGCGGGATGAGCTGGGCCTTTTCGTCGTCTGGGATCCAGATCAACATGCGCACCTGCCCATATTTTTGGAAGAGCGTCGAGGTTCGCATGCTTTGGAGAAGCTGGTACATGACCAAGCGCGACACCGAGTCAAAAACGCCAAAGCGCTTTTTGGGATTCATGGCGAGATTCATGGTGACGAGGAGGGTGTCGTTGCGTGGAATAGGTTTGTTCGGATCCCGGTCGACCTCGACCTGATGGGGAAAGTACTTGGGTGTCAGGATCTTGTTGAGGTCGTCCCATACAATGCCAGATTGTGGTAGCATAGAGACACCCTCCTTGTCGAGTAGAGGCTGCAAAAATGGCTGGTAAAAGCTCGCCTCGGGCTCGAGCAGTAGGTGCGAGCGCGGCTTGACGACTTCGTGGAGTGCCTTGTCCCAGACACCCGCGCCAGGGTTGAGAGACACCAGATCACACCCCTCATGGCGTTTGAGTGTGGGAGCCAGAAAGTCAATCGTTTCCTTGACCAGGTTCTCATTCACAATGTGGATCCTGGAGCGGTCGGCTTCGGGTACTTCGGAATCAGTATTGGGTAGTGCTTTTCCTCCTTCCTGATTCCTGGCATCATCTTCCTCTGCCTCGTTCTCCGACTTTTTCTTTGAGCGTCGGTTTGTTGGAGAAAATACCTTTCTGGTCTTCATGCGTGTCCGTGGGGTCGTGGTCCACAAGCCTGTGTTGAGCAGTTCCCTGGCGACGGGATGGTCGGCATAGTAATTGATCACACCGGATCTTAACACACGCTGTTCCTCAGACGGTTTGATGCTATCATCTATCTTGGTCGTGGTTGCACGCTTACTCCTGGGGACCTCGACTTGCTCTGTATCTCCGACAGTCGTCTTCCTTCGTGGCGTGTACTTCCGCTTGGGTTTCTCGACTTCTTCGGTTGCCTTGGAGTCCTCGTCTTCGACCTCCCTTCTTCGTCCTCTCTTAGGCTTTTCGATTTCCTCGGCTTCGTCTTCGAGCGTCTTTTTGGCAGTGCCTCTTCTTCTAGGCTTTGTAACTTCCTCGACTGGCTCGAGTTCCGCATCAGTCGTCTTCTTGGTCACGCGTCTTCTTCTCTTGGGCGGTTCAGCTTCCCCGGCTTCATATTCAATTGTATCGTCCTGTATTCGCGAGGTCGTGGCAGCGTATTGTCTTAGTGAGCGTGGAATAGTGGTCGCGGTCGCGGCCGCTGTCACTGTCGCGGTAGGAAGGCCAGCAGCCCTCAGACAGGCCGCAGGCCGCCGAGAGGGGATAAGGAGGGCTCGTCCATGGCTGCGAGCTAGTCTGAACATGAGAACAGGCTTAGAGGGTAATCAGAAGCGATCAAAAGACTCTGGAACGTTCAGGACGAGGATTTGAAAGAATGGATGAGCATCGTCATCGGCACGACTCAATGCGGCCTGTTCAAGGTGGTGGTGATTTGCATGGCGGACGGCAGGACAAAAAAGGTACAAAAACAGACGGCAGAAAAATAATAACTAAAGCGCTGGTTGCGTATCAGGTTGTGCTTATCGACACCGCCTGCTGTTTTTGCTGGCTGAGTCATGGGTAGTAGTGGCATCCTATCGCTTGGTGAGGTAAGCAGCTTCCTTCCTTTTCGTCTCGTGAAGCTTCCCGGAAAGCGATTGATCCCCACGTCTCCCTCATCACAGACCCAAACCATTACCAGGATTTTTATTGTCTGCAAAGTCAAGCGAGGACAACAAATCGTCCAATCACCAACGGAGCCCACGGAGTCCAATGGAAATACTGTCCACCACAAAAACTGACCGCGCCACGGACACCACTCCTACATCCACCAGAAGTGGCATTGAGCGTTGTATTTTTTTTTTTTTAAATTTTTTAATATATTGGGGTTTCTGCTCTAATGAACTTCTATCGTGTGAAGTGATGCAATTATCGAATCTGAGGACAAACCAAAGCCTGCTGTGAAGCGTGGCAATCTAGCTGCCTTGGATGGAGCCCTGGTCAACGTCTTTTCCTGTTGTTGCGATATAGCAATTTTCCACGCCCTGCGAAGCACCCGAGCCAGCCGATATTTGGCACCATATACCGGCTGCAGCAGCCTTTGCGTCTTCCCTTTGTTCACGTCGTTGAGGATCGCATCGGAGTCGGCGGCGTGGATGCTGAAGCCCAAAAGGTGAGTCCATCTGCGCCATATGCGACAGTTGTTGGCTGTCAGGAGCTCTAGGAGCTTGACTTGCGGCAGGAAGTACCGCAATTGTCGAGGGCAGAGAAGATGAAAAACGAGGTTGTTGGCCACATATCGCAGAAACGAATAAGACGACACCGGCATCTCGATCTGACCCACGGCTCCCAGCATAGGACCGTCTGTCCCTATGGGGCTTTCGGCCTCTCTGTTCCAGTCCAGCTGGTTGAACTCGGTCATGTTGAGAAATTCGAGACAGGCGTGCAGCAGCGTGTAGTTGCTAATGTCAATCATCCTGTCTGTTGAAGGGAGCCTGGCTTTCGGGCCCGATGGTGGCGCCAAGAGTGTCTGGAAACCTCGACCTCTACGGAAGAACCTGAGCACCGAGTCATGGACTGCGCGCAGGTGCTTCTTGCCGAGTGGCTCGTTTTGTATCTTGGCTTCTGGCCGTGCCGAAGAGTCGAGTTCCAGCATGCCCTGCGAGATGTGCTGAACCCATTTCCAGAATAAAGTAGGCGAGTCGGTCGGGATGCCGGCGCTGGCTTCGTCATTTTCAGCCAAATCTCTCAGCGACAGGCTGTGCGGTAGATCAAGCACCGTGTTTTCGTCCCACGTATGTTGCAATCCTCCCTTTTTGTTTCGGCGCATCGCGAACGTCAGCCTCAATGCAACCAGCAAGTCATTCAACCGTAATGCCTCCGGTGCCAGCACAACCCATTGCATCACCACCAGCGCCTGTGCCTTTTCGACTGGGCTCAAACGCGAGAGCTTCCACACGTACAAGTCGTCCATCCGCGCTGGCGTCGTCGGCGCTATGTCGTCCAGCATGCCCATGATCACCTCCCCAGAGATGCCGTCTTGGCTCGCCTCGTTGGCGATTGTCGTTGCCATGATGGCCCACTGTTGCACGCCACCGGCCTTTTCCCTCATTCGCGCTGCCAGCGCGCTGCGTTCCTCAATATCCTCGGCCAAACGCGCCTCAATGTAGCCGTCAATGTCCTCGGCACTGTATTCGGGTATCACTGCGGGTAATTGGACGCTCCCGCTGAAGCTCGACATCATCTTGGGGTCTATCCTTGTGTGTCGTTTCGCTGTAGCTGCGGGATCCGGGACTGCCATGTTGTGTGGTGTGTGTGTGTGTGTGTGTGTGTGTGTGTGTGTGTAAATCAACCCCGGTTCGGAATTCGGCCACGGCGAAAGGGACTTTCAGCGCTCAAAAGGCAGTTATCCAGATCCAAAGGGCTTCGAGTAGCTGAGTGGTAAAACCTCTCCTGACAGCGGTTTCTGTGGCTCCTTCGCTATAGTATTTGTTCCAAGTTTCACGTTGTGTCGATGTAAAGCGAGTAACGAGCGATAGTCTGACGGTGGTAGTGGCGATAATGGCGGCGGTGTGCCACGATATTGGCCAGCAATAAGAATCAAAAAGTTGGCCCTGATGCCCAGAGCCCTGCGTGCATTTGTATAATAGAAAGACAGAAAAGAGTTTTCCAAAAGTCAATTCGCCAAAACAAGAACAAAACGGTTCCCCAAAAGTTTACAGAGCATCCAGGCCCTCGGGGTATAGGAGGGAGGTATACTTTTAATGCACCTTGGCCGTCCAAAAACGTTCGTGCCGAGCCAAAAATCTGGTGTTTCGGGTTTCTGGCCCTCTTATGAACTTGCGGGATGCAGGGATTCTCGCTGCTGCGGGTGAGCTGTCGCGGCATGGCGTGGCGTGGGCATTTTCAATGCCAATTTTTGTGCTTGTTGCATGATCAAACAAATGCAACCAACCCCTTTGAAATGGGTTGCGGACTCTCACTCGTTCGCTCGGCTGATTCGCTCATCGATTGCTGTT
The DNA here is from genome assembly GCA_003019895.1 of Coniella lustricola. Taxonomy (NCBI): domain Eukaryota; kingdom Fungi; phylum Ascomycota; class Sordariomycetes; order Diaporthales; family Schizoparmaceae; genus Coniella; species Coniella lustricola. The sequence goes on along the minus strand of KZ678497.1, from coordinate 73,544 downwards.
CATGTCCCTCCAGAGCTGAACCCTTTGATTTGTTCCCAATTCGATACACCACATCCCTCGCTCGCTCGCCCCGTCGTCAAGCAGTACTTTTGAGATTATACTTTTGGCTCATCTTATGTTTTGCTCGTTTCCTTTCCAAAGCGTTGCTAGCATTGACCTCGTAATTTAGTACTTAGTCAAATGTATTATTAGCACGTCGGAACAGCACGTCCTCGATACTCCCAGGCTCTAAATCCGAATCCAGCTTAGAGCCTGTGGGAACGAATTCTACCCTTCCCTCGGAGGGACGGAGTTTCATGCGAGACGGGAGACCCTTCGGTGCCGTTTTGCACGGACCATTCGGCACTGCCTGTGCATACGATGCCATGTCCAGTCTCCATCACCAGCAGGTGAAGATTGTTCAGCATTGATCCACGTACGTCGCTGGACGAGGAAGAGAAGTATTGCGATGCCCATGGGTCCAGAACACCGATCATCCATGGGCAGATCCCATCTGCTTAGCGCTGTCAAATTACCCAACATGGTGGATATTGATAGATTATTGGATTGATACTTTGCACGAAGTACTCTGGTACATACCCAGCCAGATACACAAGTACGTAAGGAGAGGCTAGGGCGTTCCCCGGGGCCACGCTTCCCTGGTGCGTGGCCGGATCCATCTGCTCGGCGCTGCGTTTCATCCATTTGACCTTCTTGCTCTTCCTCGGTCTTGTCCTCCGCTTTTGTTCCGCTTACCGTGGTTTTCCTGTCGGTAGCAACACACAAGTATGTACAGTGAGTCAGGCAGGCATTCGGTATCAGGACAGGCAGTTAACTTGCTTGGGCCTACTATGTGAACGACACATGGCTGGTGGCTTGCGACATCAAGAAAGGGGAGTCGGGACATGGAAGACGGACTGCGTGCAGTTGGCTGGCTTGGGCCTGGGCTCGTTGGTTTCATCGCTGGGTGGTAGCAAGGGACTTGGTTGGTGCGGAGGCGCGTGTCAATATGTTAGTCTAGTTGGGAAGATCAGTTGCTGCACTGACGTGCTTGGTGGAAACTGGTGCATGCTGATATGTAGAACGTATGTTTGATTCGAGGACGGCATGTTTGCCTGGAGTGGTCAAACAGAGTCTTTGGGTCGGTATTGGTCGGAACAGAAACATTGTCCATGACTTTACATGAAGAGGCACGACGTTGAAGAGGCTACATGGCAATTTCTCTTTGATTAGGGAATGGCATGGGCTGGGTTCCAAACGGAATGTCAGAGCATGAGAGTTAGATTTTTAGGATAACAGGCTGTAAAAGGACACCAGACCAATACAACATCGTCTTGCCAATTTGTCACGTTGAGCGTTGAGCTAGCTGCAGGTAGCTTGATGGCTGTTGAACCGAACACTTGGTTGTCCTCAACGTTTGTAGCCCATTGTTATTCATGAATCTCAGCCGCAACACTCCTGGCATCAAGACTCTCGTTTTGCATGCACATGACCTGATGGTCTACATGGTAGACAAGTTGTCTTGTCTGCGATTGATCACTGTGACCGGCAGTAGATCAACAGACTCAGTGAGACATTCAGAGAAGTCGCTCTCGGACTGCACGACCTACACACATGTCATGGAAATCATCGAGCTGTCTTGGAGTGCCAAAATGGCTGCTGAATACATACCATCAGCATGACAGCGATGGCTGCTGGCGGCTGGACTTGCCGGCCCCCTTTGTCAAGTGGCTACACGTAGGGCTCCTAGGGACAACTTGCAGTACCGAACTAGTACTGGAGGCCGTAGTGCTGTTGCATAAGCATTGAAAAGACGAAGTGCTGGTGCGACAAGTTGCCTTCCTCCAGCAGAAGGAGGTGACGAGGCGTGACGCTAGGGTTAGGGTTAACTTATGACGGCAAGACTTACAGTCACATGCCGCTGGAGGGGCAACTTCGTCCAACGACCAACGACGACAACACAGCTTCTACGCCTTCTTTTTACGAGCTGTCTGGAGGCTTTCCACTTGATCACCACATCGTATTCATCATGGTATCTCCGTTGAACCTTTTCGTCCGTGCCCTGCTTATCGGCGAGGTATGTTACGCGTTGTGCGCCATTTGCCACTTTTACACGGGCTGCGCGCCTCGTTTGCGCCTTGGAAAACTTGTACACAGCTGACCATCGTTCGACTGCTTCTAGAACTATCTTGTCTCCCAGGTGTGTTCTAGACCCTGAACCTGTCTGTGCTGGAACGAATCATCAAGGCTAGCCTTGTCTGACCTTGCGCTTTCGTTAGATCCTGCGCCGACCCGAATTCCATCACATGGTCCGGGGAATCCACCGTCGAGTCCAGGACCACAAGTACGGTCGCGATCCTCAAGACCCTCTGAGACCGGGCGAGGCAACAGGTACTCCCCCTACACCGCCACCGTACCCAATTCCTCATGTTACATCTGGCATGATAGATAGATGCTGAGATTTTGATGCGTGGCGCACCACCAGAACTCCCAGGATCGAGCCGCAATAGCTTTCTAAAGTACTTTGCTGAAGAGATCCGTAATCAATTTCGCGGCTCGCCAACGGACACGCAGCCGTCCTCTCCTCCTGCGAAGCGCAAATGAGACTCATAGACAAGGTATTTGGAATCAGAAAGAGCTTGACAGCATTTGAAACCTTCGTAACCTGCTGGCGTACCGCGACTGCTGGCGATGGAGGGCACACGTTCCAGAGCACGAAACGTGTCAGGCCGCACTCGGTTTTGCGTGGAAGTGCGGTGTGCTCGCTCGAGCAAGGATCACGAGGCACGCCTCAAGATCCATGTGTACTAACCATTCGTGATCAAGACTTTGAAAGGCCCTTGAATGCACGCTACAAGCAAGCAGTCAAGTGCAAGCAAAGAGCCAAAGCCATGCATTAATATATACGCTGTGTTAAGTTTTGTGGGATGATTAAAATAATCGACAGCAAGGAATCAAGAGCAGCCCTATCCAAGAAGAAAAGAAAAAAACGACGAGACATAATCATCAAATACCAACCTGCCTCTCACGCCTTCGCGACACCACATCACCACCTGTTTTATTCGTCGGTCTTGGTGCGCTTCCTCCAGACCTCGCTGACAGGATCTCCTTCATTCTCGACGCACTCCCACTCGCCCATACCGTACGATTTGGGCGCCACTTTCGTGCCCCGTCCACCGCCACCGATAATCAGGTTTCCGGGGCGGTATGTTTCGTCCTGCATCATACGGCGAATCACGCTTCCATGAACCCTTGCGTTTGCAGGAATATCCCGGACCTCGCCACACGGGAGCGGCCACCTAATCGGCTTCCACGTGCCGTCTACCTGCATATCCATGCGTCGAAAGGGGAGGTACTCCATCATCTTCCAACTCAACACTGATATCCAACTCATGCCGGAGGTGAAACTGAGCGAGTCGTGAAGGCGGGCTACGTGCGCCTTGTGCATCATTTCGTGAAATGACGAGCGTCGGCCGTCGTCGTGGGTCATTGTAGCGCTCGTCCCACGACTCTCGTTGAGTGGGCCAAAATCAACTCTGATAGGCGTGTCGGGCCTGCCTGAACCATCAATGCGGATATCAGGAACCGTGGGACGCCTGTCGGACCAGCTTCCGGGCGATCTGTTCATGTCATTCATGGCGTTGTAGCAACCCATGGCGATCACCCTCTCAAGGTCAAATATGAGGCCGGCTTTCATGGCTTCCCTCACCATCCACACCAATGGCACATGGCTGGCGCTTTTGGTCCCTAGATCCATTGGCCATCCACCTCCGACGTCACCGTGGCCGCCCGCAAACCAGACCTCATCAATGTCTTGGTCCGTCTCATCCTCAGACTCAAAACCGTCGTCGTCTCCCCACTCCATTGGACCGATCTGCGAATAGTCGGACGCTGTTTCCATCGTATGCCTCGTCGCCATGGACTTTGCGCACGAATGCCGACGGAACGGTGCTGGCTCGCTTGGGCCGCCGCCCACGTCCTCCACTACGGGAACTGTGAGGTTGCCGAGGTGCGAGTATTCGCGCCCGGTTTCCTGCTCTGGGTTGACTTCCGACTTTCTTCGGAAGGCCAAAGCGTCCAGCATTGCTGTAGAGCCACGTCGATACTTCTCTTGGACCCCTTGCACCATGCGGTCGAGTTGTTCACGGTGGCCGCCATGGTGATGGCGCTCGCGCTGTGATCGTCTCGATCTGGAGTCGGTCTGGTACATGAGATCCTGTCGAAACTTGGCACGACGCTCATCGATGCTGACAGCGTGTCGAATGACTTTGGCTGAGCTTCTGGCTGTGTATGGGAACTGACTGCGTTCCATCCAGGCGGTTTCGAATTTTGGCACGCTGTTGACTGTATCAAACAAGCCAAGGAATCGAATACGCCTGACAGGTCTGCTAAAGGTCTCACGAAAGCCTTTCATGAACTCGTACATCTGTGCCGTATTGCGCTCCGCTTCTTTGTCGTTGGCTCGCACAGCTCGCCGGCACTGCCACTGTGAGAACGCTTTCCAGGCAAAAGCTACCATTTCTTCATTGCCGTGAGACAGTAGACCAACATAATCTAGCATCTCGGCCAAGAAGCGAGCGACATACGCGCCTCGGCTGAAACCAAAAATATAAATCTCGTCTCCGGGCGAGTAGAAGCGCATCAGGAAGCGATAGCCGCCGACGACGTGCTGGTCGAATGACGAGCCGATTGCACTGTCTTTGGCCTTCAAGTACCACGATTTGAGGCGTGATCGCCGGGATTTTGGTGAAAGTGCATCAGAAACAACATAGGTGCCAATGCCCGCTGTGCAAAGGAAACGAAGTCAGTATGATCAATCAGATAATGTATGTATTCATTCTGTCCCGAGGTACTCACGTTGGTAATAATGATCTGTTCGCGTTCATGTCAGTACTTTGGTGTTCATGTGTTACGGCGGAGAACTTTAATGTGTGCTTACATTGATCACTTGCAGTGCGATCTAGCATTCGAAAGATCTTGAGGATGTTCGAGTCGCTGTCATCGCCCTGAAACTTGTTTCCCGTGCCATCAAAACATAGAACCAGCTTCCTGTGCTTGCTCTTCTTGGGCTGATACGGCCCCAGCAGCGAATTCATGGGCGCAAAGTCGATTGTGGATCTCATGGCCGTTGATTGTCCTTGTTGTCGATGATGTGAGGAGCCAAGATTTCCAGTGCTGGCAACTTGATGAGGAGCAGCAACTTGATGATGAGGAGCAACTTGATGATGAGGAGCAACTTCAAGCGAGACCGGTATCAGACGGGGATCTTGGGAGCCCATTTGCTCTCGCCACTCGCCCGTGTCCTCAACCTGCTCAATGATTGTGTTCATAACTCAGATCGACGATCCTCTAAGAACTTATGCGTCATCGGGAAAGGATGAATGGCAGGTTCCGTTTAAGATAACAGAGATGGCAGTGTTGCTCGGGTACACACAGCATTTCAACAAAGTACTGCTTCATGGCGTACAAACAATGGAGGTCGACAATTTGCCGCTCTGCAACATGGCCGATCATCTGACACCTCTTCTGTCCACGACGACTTCCGCTGGTAGCCTTTCTATTCGACTCTGGACTCTTGTTGAGCCGGCACATCCATCCACACAAAAGATTGCACTAGCTGGCTTCAAACACTTTGCGTCTGGCAACAGCCACAGAGCCTCCTCACGGATGAAAAGCCAATGAATACGATTCCGCCGGTTTTCTAGGCCGGCTTCTGTCTCACAAGAGGCTGAAATATTGACTTACATGAGGGTCGATGACAAGGAAGAGGCGCCGGAAGGACGGAATATCCTCATTGAGTATTCGGCGTTCGGTCATTGTCTCGGGCGGGTCATTGGAAAAGCCACATACACTACGATGCAATCACACCACCGAAAGTTTTCTGACAAAGGGTTTCGATATGTCACAAAATGAAGGCTCTACAGATGCTACTTGACCTGGTTTAGTGCCACGATAGCAACCGTGTCACGTCGTAAGTGTCGGTAATATAGGCCCTCCTAAGAGGCGCTCCCTACTCGCCTACTCCGGCAAAAGATTCTTCTGCTTTCGCAACCCTCAAGAATGATCATCCAGGGCCAAGCTGATTATGCTTTCACTGGGATGTGGAAGGGGGGGGGGCATATTCTGAGTTTTTGGCACATGTTGTGCGCCTCTTACAGAAGTATGTCTTAGGCGATCAACGCTATCATGACGCCCCGTTGTAGCTAGTCAGCAACAGGCCTCGGTCTCCTTATGGTGTTGGGAATGGCCTCAATGTATGGGTTCCGGTTTAGTAAGTGCAATTTCCCCGAGCCTGCCGTTCGCCTCCTTCAGGCAGCCAGCATGAACTGATTCGACGTGTCCCCTTCGCAGACCTCACCGGTTGGGGTACCCGGGATATTTTCGGGAATATTGATTTTCTCATCCATCTGACGATTCCACACTTTGTCCTACGCAAATAGGACCCTGAAAGCCACTCTTCAAGTCATACTGATTTCAGCTGCAAGCCGGATGTGCGCCGTCAAGCCGAGTCGATTGAGACACGGATCATCATTGTTCGCTGAGGTTGTTGTGATCGCTCGACAAAAACACCCCGAAGAAGCCATTTCCGTGGGGCTTCAGAGCAATGGCGGGTTACCATTGGACTTGGCACTGTTCTGCACAATTTGCTTCTGTCCTGTCCTTGCAACAGGCTGTGAACTTTTCTCTTCAAGTTTATGCTTGTGTTACACGTTTCGCAACAAATCTGCCTCACACGGAGCATTGTTTACGGTCTGCCCGTTGGATATTGTGTTGCTCAGGGTTCTTGCACAGAGTTTTGCCCTTCAGCTCTTGTCTCGACTGTTCTTCATATCAACACCTGACTGAGCATTTTCGCCCTTATTTTTTGCTCTCTAAACGACCAACAAGTCTAGGACAATAGTACACACATATATCTGGACACAGTTCAAAGTTTTGAAGATGGCGTTGGAAGGGCGAACTACAAACGGGACAAACGGCACCCCCGACTCTCATGGCGCAGGCGGTGACAATGGGACAAACGGCATAGATGGCACTGTTCGCATTATCCAAGCTACTACTTGGAACTCTCAGGACTGGGAAGATGGTCCCAGCCTGGGTCCTCCGCCGCCGCTGGCCACTGCTGTGCCTCAGCCGCCCCTCAAGGCGGACAGCGCGGGCGTAACTCAGGCCTTTAGTCAATTTGCTCAACTCCTCCACGCACCTCGTCGACCGCGTCCCACGCAAAATGGCTGCGGCACGGTGAGTGCCAGACGGACTCAAACGGGCTTCAAGCTGGATTTGAAGTATATTGGCTGGAAAGGTCGGTCATAGATCCCAGTCATGCGGTTGATGATTTGCAAATACTGACGTTGTCGCAGACGTCAAAACAATCCTTGGCCTTATCAAGACTAGAATTAGAGGCAATGAGCCTATAGACGATCACAGCATGCTCATGGAGCGCGTTATGCAGCTGGTGGCTGGCCTCCCAACTACGTCTCGCACTCGGGTCTTGTTAACAGACCATCTTATTGACGAACTGTGGTATAGTCTGGACCACCCTGTGCTCAACTTCATCGGTGACAAACATATGTATCGCAGCGCTGATGGATCCAACAACAATCCTTTGTTCCCCAGTTTGGGTGCTGCCGGGACGACGTATGCGCGCTCAGTGCGGCCAAGCATCATGCCTCCTGGTGCGTTGCCAGACCCGGGCCTCATTTACGACACCGTCATGAGACGATCAAACCAAGGCTACAGGAAGCATCCGAACAACGTTTCAAGCATTCTTTGGTACTGGGCGACTATCATCATTCACGACCTGTTTTGGACGGACCTCCGGGATATGAGCAAGTCCATGACCTCGTCGTACCTGGACCTGTCGCCTTTATATGGCAGCAACCAGGATATGCAAAATAACATTCGCACCTTTCAAGATGGCAGGCTGAAGCCGGACTCGTATGCAGACAAACGTCTACAGGGCATGCCGCCTGGCGTGTCGGTGCTCCTCATCATGTTCAATCGCTTCCACAACCATGTGGCGGGGCATCTAGCTGCAATCAATGAAGGCGGCCGCTTCACGCCGCCACCAGGTGCCCGTCCCGGTCTTGCTAATCCGCTGCCATCGAATGGCGAGAGCCAAGAAGCGGATGATGCAGAACGCGGGAGTAAGGCTGCGTGGCAAAAGTACGACGAAGATCTCTTCCAAACTGCTCGACTCATCACCTCCGGTCTGTACATCAACATTACTCTGGTTGACTATGTGCGTAATATCGTCAATCTTAACCGCTGCGACACAACTTGGACGCTGGATCCCCGCCAGGAAATGGGCCGTGACGCAGGTACTGCTTCCGGAGCAGCCTCTGGCACCGGCAACGTTGTTTCGGCCGAGTTCAACTTGTGCTACCGTTGGCACAGCTGCATCTCGGAAAAGGACGACAAATGGATTCAGGATCTGTATAGCAACCTCTTTGGCAAATCCAACGTCACCGAGATCTCTACCCAAGATATGGTCATGGGGTTTGCCAAATTTGAAAAGTCTATCCCCGACGATCCTGGCGCGCGCACCTTCAACAACTATCAGCGTGACTCTGAGACGGGCAAGTTTAATGATGACGACCTCGTTGATTGTATCACAAGCTCGATCGAGGACTGCGCGGGCGCCTTTGGTGCACGCAACGTGCCTCTTTCCATGAAACCTGTTGAAATCTTGGGCATTCTCCAGGGTAGGCGCTGGAAGGTGGCTGGGCTCAACGAGTTCCGCAAACACTTTGGCCTCAAACCCTACGACACTTTCGAAGACATCAACTCGGACCCTGACGTTGCCGGGTGTCTAAGATATCTCTACGAGCACCCAGACTTTGTCGAGCTCTACCCGGGCCTGGTCGCGGAAGAAGCCAAAGAGCCCATGGTTCCTGGTGTAGGCATCGCGCCAACGTACACCATATCCCGTGTTGTGTTAAGCGATGCCGTGTGCCTTGTCCGCGGTGACAGGTACTACACGACTGACTATAGCCCCCGAGCCCTGACGAATTGGGGGTATAACGAGGTGCAATATGACCTCAACATAAACCACGGATGCTGTTTCCACAAGCTGTTTTTGCGCGCGTTCCCCAACCACTTCAAGAACAACTCTGTTTACGCGCATTATCCCATGGTGATACCATCGGAAAACCATCGAATCTTGACGTCGCTTAATCGAGCTGAGCTGTTCAGCTGGGACAGACCCGTGTTTTCGCCGTACTTTGGCGGCGAGCTCTCGACCCAGGCGCAAAAGAGCAGTGGCTACGTGGACAATGGCCACAGTGGCCATGACAATGGTAGCGTCGATATCAATGCCAATCAGATGTCGCTGAGACACAACGAATATGAAAACGTGTGGGCCGAGACCATCACACAGCTAATTGGGAAGAAGCACGTCAAGATCTCTCCTGGGCGGGTGCGGTTGGCTGGCGATGGGTGGGAGCGCGACGTAGCCAAGGCGTATAACCATGCTATGGAGCAGACGCTTCGTGACGAGAGCTTCGCTATGGCGGGCATTCGATATGTTGACATTGTGAGGGATGTTGGAAATATGGCATGTGTAAGTTCTCCCTGGCTGCTATTCTCTGTTCTCGACCAAAACTTATGCTGCGAGGCCTTACGGGATGCTGATCAGCTACGCAGGTACTCTTTGTTACTCGCCTTTTCAACATTCGACTCAAAACACCGTCGAACCCCAAGGGAATTTACACGCTGCAGGAACTACATGCTGTCCTCCGACTTATCTATATCAACACCTATCTTGATATAGACCCCGTCAAGTCCTTTGCCTTGCGGCAAGCCACCAAGGCAGTTGGGAATCAGCTCGGCCAGCTAATTGAACGGAGTGTGGGCGGTGGCGGCCTCAGTAGTGGTGAAGGAAGAAGCAACAGCAGCGGCAAGGACGCCATCACTGCTCGCGGTGCTGATATCATCAAAGCTTTATCCAAGAGTGGGATGAGTATCATGAATATTGCGTGGGGCCAGATTCTGCCCGTCGCTGTCACAGAGGTCCCAGGACAGGCTGCTACGGTGATTTCATCCCTTCACGCTGTTGATTTCTGTCTTGATTTGGTGATTACCATCGTCTGGCATACGATCAAGCAAGATGCTAAAAACATTGACTCATTTACTAACCATGTGAATATTCGCAGTTTGCGCTCGCTGTAGACTTTTATCTCTCGCCGCTCGGCAAGCCCCATCTCTCACACCTCTACCAGCTTGCTCGCGAGCCTTGCACCAAAGAGACTGATGCGCAGCTGCTAGGGTACGCACTCGAAGCGGTTCGTCTCTCGAGTCTGCAAACGCATCATAATGGCAAAGGGGCGCGATTGTTTGGTGAGGAAGGCGGGCGCAGGGACTCGTTTGATCCCATGCTTGTTAGTTTGGTAAGTTGAACGCGTTTGATATTGCTCCAACTACATTTCATCCTTCGTCTTGTCCTGTATATACCCATTGCCACGCTTCCACTCTTCTCTTTACCGCCAAGTCAAACAGTCCTCTCTTCACCTCACCAATTTTCATGCACGCTCATACTGATACACACTAACAGCGCCCCGGCTCTTCCTCCACACCCTCCACAACCCCAGTCAAAACAATCGACCCGCAGCGGCCTGTTTCCAATTACATTATCCCCGGCGCAGACGCACACCTTAGTCTTGGGCGCGAAGTGTTCTTCATAGCACTCACAGCCATGTTCCGCGCTGTGTTCCGGCTCAAGAATTTGCGGCGCGCTCCTGGTCCGCAGGGTGAACTGAAAAGAGTTGATACGGACGGGAATGTGTATAGTCTGTATTTGACTGAGGACTGGGGAAGTGTCATGCCGTTGCCGTGCTCGATGCGCGTTTGCTGGGATGATTGATAAACCGGTGTGTGGAAGGAAAGTTGGGAGGTTGGAACGTGGAACGTGGGATGTGTGAGGGAGAGGGGCTTAATAGGAGGCTCTCACGTATGGGGAATTACATGGTCAACTAATGGATACCGATTTTGAGAGATTGTTTTCATTGCAACTGATGTGTGTTTCTGGTTTACACCAATGTTCTGAGGCCGTCGAACGAACTATTTGTCTCCGTACATGTATTGTTAGCAAATGAATCTGTGTCGTAATGTGTTTGTGAACAGTCTTTTGCAGCCCTTTGGGTATAGTTTGCCCATTACCTTTACAATTCTTACATGTATTACATGGGAACTTTGGGCCTTTCCAGCACAGCTCCAGATCTTGTAACTTTGCGTTGTGGGCCAGCCTTCAGGACCTAAATTTACGCACAGGTCTCCTCACACATACATCTTCTTGTCAACATCTGCACTGATATCACACAAGGAGTCCGATGACTCGGACCTTGCAGGATTAATCGTAGCTGCGCACTAAACCGGGTCCGACTCCAAGCTGTTCATAATGTGGATTACGGACACTTGCCAAGCTCATCACATATCATCAGCTGAGAAAAGGGCCTCGCAGCACTCCCGCGGCTTTTGTTTGACCTAGCGTGATCGAGATATCAAAGACATCTGGACGACACTGAGCATCAAAATATCTAATCAGCGCGGTAGCACCCGTCCCTTGTGTCGCTTACTGTGGGCCGTGATCACAGTTCTCACGCGATGCAATGCATTTCATAAATGGGAAATGATCTATATTTGATTCCAGAGCCTGTACAAAGAAGTGGGAAAGCATGCTGTTGCTGTTGTCCGGAGAAAACTGCACTTTGGTCTCTATCCGCGTTCGGTAGCCGTAATATGAAGATCGTGACAATATTCGTTGGCTGTGTTGTGCTGTGTACATATGTTATGTCTGCTATATGTTTCAACGGGGTCCTTCCACCGCTGATGCTTGCTTGTGTGGCTTCAAGGCTGCACGTGCTTTGATAAACCCCGACGAGTACTCGCAAGGCCAGTGATATGTCGTGTAAGACGCCACTTTTGTCGATCATCGCTCTGAATCTCTGTCCTAGAATGAACACAATATGAGTGGCGTGGTAAGCTGGCGTGTCAACGTGTCGAAATCTATTAGTGGGAATTGTGTATATAAATACAGTCAAGGTATTGTATGGATTACCTGTTGTGTATATTCGGCATCTCTTGCCATTCATCCGAAGGACGACATTGTAAGGGTATGCTACTACGAATAGGAGTAATTATGAGAACTCAGCCGTAATCTGACTCGATATAGATTCTAAGCACTATCAGCACGGTGTTTGTTGAGACTTGAAATCTGATTTGTCGTTGGGCTCCGTGATCTGATCGGCGTCTAACATTGTGGACCTACATCGGGTGACGAAGGCGGTTGTGGTGCTTCGATATCGCTTGTGCGGCTTAACACTGATGGTCAGCAAAGTGAGGAGTCTGAAATTGTCAATAGAAAGTGAAGGCCTGAAAAAGACGTTGCGGTGTGTGGCGCCATGGACTGTCAGCTCATCACCCTGTTTTGATCTCCTCCCTGGTCCATTGTCATTGAATGATGGCTGAGATCTCCTTGCAGTGTGCCATATAACGGACAGAATACTTACATTCATCATGTTCCACCTGCTTCAGAGGGGTTTCAACAAGTGAGCTGACGTTGAATCAACTTCTTCAATTCTATCGTAGAGATCGTGGATGCGGGAGCGTCTGCGGCAGGAATTTTGCTCACTTGATGCATGTCTGAGTACAAGGCCAATCTTTGAAAAAGTGTGATTTAATTGAATTCAAACAACACCGTTATGTCGTTCCTCTTTGGCATCATCAGTGACTACCTGCCGTAGCCGAAACGTAGGCGGGGATACTAAATTGTTCTTGCGCTCTCCAGGTCTCGCGAAGAATTTGAGCCTGCTCACACCATCTTCATCGCTCGAGACGGACTTGGTATTTATGGAGCCCAGCGAGGAAAACAAGCCAGCCGTCAAAGATGACAATGGCTCCAATTCCGTAGACGTCTCGCCTTTCCTCACCGACATATACAAAAAGTCATAGATGAAGCTCGTCTCGAGCTCTCTGGGCTGACGATCGTCCGTCCAGTACCGCTCCTCGCTGAGATCCTTGGACAAGTGCTTTCGAAAGTATCGGTCCTGACCGACCCACCAGGCTCGCCAAAGGACCAGAATGATTATTGTTAAAGGCACGGTGATAGCCCAGTACCACCAAAAGTCATAGCCCACCACAGCATCCGTTGTATCCCCGCTACTACCATCATCTTCATTGGCCTGCCAATCAAAGATGCCCATCCCAAACAACGAGCTGACGAATTCGCCGGGCAAGAAGACGGCTGTAATGATTGCTAGGGCTTTCATGGACGATGAGTCGCGCGAGGAGGCCACAGCCATGCGTGCATTTAGACTGTTGTCCTCCTGGGCGATCTTGGAGTAGATGATATCCACGAGCGCCTTGCACCGCATCTCGAGAATGTCGCGGTCAGTCTTGAGCGACTGGCACAGCTGCAAGAGACCCTCCAGATATTGTCTGATTTCATGCCAGTGACCCGCAAGAGGATCGTCAACGATGCGGGCGCGCAGGAAACCTGTACCGACTTTACCACGAACAGACAAAGGAGTTGGAAAGACGGCACTGTTTGGCGGCGGTGACGATACTGATGCTGATGCTGATGCCGATGCTGCTGTTGCTGTTGAATGCGTAACATTATGGCCTGGATAGTAATTATTGTCCGAGTTCTGCCGCACGTCGTCAAGTTCGTCTCCCGCAGCGAGAAGAATCTGGATTGTGCGCTCGAACCACTCGAGTGTGTTGAGCAGGCGAATAGACTTTTTGAGGACTTCGTGGGCGTTCTTCATGAGCTCCGTTGACTTCTTGTATACTTGCTGTTGCTGCTGCTGTTGCTGCTGTGATGGCAGACCATTTCCATTCAACCCACAATCCAGACCTCGACCTCTGCTCCCGCTGCGGCTGTGAGCGCTTCCTCGCCGCCTGACAGGAGGGTTGTTCGCTGCTGAAGCCTGGCGCTGCTGCTCCAGCTCTCTCAGCCGTGCCTGTTCGTCAATTGCGTCGAAGCCCGCCATGTTGCTCACGTCACGCTCAACCGCAATGACCTCGCGTTTCGTCTCGGCCACAGCACGTTCCGTCATGGCAAATTGGACTTGGAGAAGCATCACAGGGATGACAAGCGGGTGTGCCCAGTGAGACTTGCACGCCTGCATGCGTGAATCGTATTCGTGCTGGTCGAGTCCCGGTGCTGGTGCTGGTGCTGGTGCTGGTCCCGAACGTGATACTGGCCCCGCAGCATTATCATCAGCTCCACCATCACCCAGAAGACTAAACGACTGACGAATGAGCACTGTCGTAGTCCGATCCGCAATGCTGTATGTCATGCTGAGGAAATCGTATGGTGCACGCGGATCTGTAGGAAACGACAAGATGATGCTCAGCTTCCGGTGGTGGCGGTCCCAGAACATGGACTCGACGGCTCGGCGGCGGACGTACTGCAGGGTGGCTGGGTGCAGGTCCATGGCTGCATAGTCGGCGCCAGTCAGGTGCAAACCGTCAAGGTCTGTGTCGGGCGTGGATCTGGCATTGGGACGACGCTGGCAGATGACCTGGCGGACACGGCCTTGGAGTTGAGCATGATGACACGAGCTGTGGTGGTGAGCAGCTGTTGGAGAAGAAGAAGAAGAAGAAGAAGACGAAGAAGAGACCCAGTCGCCGTTGACGTTGAGGGCAAAGTCGCCTCGCAGGGCTTGAGAGAAGAGCACGTCGCTTTTGCCGTGGGTGGTGGACTGGGTGCACTTGGAAATATGCTGGAGGAACGGGTGAGTGTGGTCATTGCTGCAGCTGTTGTTGCGGCTGTGGTTGTCGCCAAAGTCGGAACGAGTGCTGCTTGCGTAGTCGATGTGGCTGCTGTCGTGGTCGTGAGCGAACACGGCGTACTCTTGGTACGTCAGCTGGGAGCGAGCAGCGCCGTCGTCAAGAAGAAGCTCGCCATGGAGCGTGTTGGTGTCGTGAATGAAGAGGTCAAACCGGAGAGGCTCTCTCATGGCGGAGACGGCAGCCTGTGTGCGAGGCGAGGCTTCTTATTGACGGCCAAACGTAATATAGGTCGTACAAGAACATGCATGTCATGTGATCACAGCCGTCCTGGGCGTTGAATCGTTTCATTCGTTTCTGGCCCGATTTTGCGATATCAAATCACAAGTAGATGACCAGATCTGGGCTCGTTTGTCGTCTTGGTATTGTCGAAACCAAGGTCTAGAGCTGGGGTTTTTTCTTCTCCTCTCTTCTTTTCTTTTAGGACACATGCAAGGCCCGGGGAAAGTTGCAGAGGGACAAAGCATATGTTCGAGAAGACCCAGATTTCCGTGCCTTTCTGAACATCTGGTTTGCCCACGTAGCGCTTCATAGTGGAGCTCCATGGTACGCTTCCTGTTCTAGCTTGCTGCTTGCCAGCCAGCCAGCCTCCATTGGGCTTGGAATGGCACTGTCTCACCGCAGACGATCCAAGTGGACAGTGATCCTCGTAGATGAACACAAAGTGGATAGACGGGGTGGAGCGGAGGCCGTCGCGCTGTGCTGTACTCGGTACCCTGTGCGGAAAGGAGACAATGCATGGGCGATACTACGATGGAAGGATTTCTGACTCTGGAAATCAGGAACATGGAAGCTGGTGTTCTGGCCTCGACATGACCGAGTGTCGTGTGCTTGTGAGCAAAGTTGGCATCCAGACATCAAGCACTCGGGGGCTCAAGACCGGGCTACTGAGGCTTCATGTGGCACGATGTGGCCATCGCTTGGATTCTCACCGTCATTGCGACTGTTTAAGTCACTGTTGCGAGCTTGCGTCGATACCATGTTCCGCGGTCAAAGCACCATCGATGTTGAGCTGATGAAAGGTCCCGCGGCAGTGTTCATTGACTGGAACAAGGCATGAAGTCGTAGCATGCCAGAGAAGAAATACATGGCTGAGTTCCTGCGTAACAGAAAGGCATACATACACAAGTCCACGCAATCCTTCGCTGTCACTCTACATAACATGCGCAAATCGTCAGCTATTGGAAGATGGTTCGATGGACTCTCGGCAGTGGTACAATACGATGGCCAGCGACGCTTTCTCATCTCAGCCGTAGTGCGCAAGGCCTAGATCCTGGACATGATGTTCATTCAGCCTTTCCAAACCCAAAAGCCTGCGAGACTAACCAGAAAGGACGCGTGCCGGCTGCTTGGCTTGCAGACGGAAGACACTCATCCGCCCGTTGCTTTACCCCTCAAAGTCCGCTCGCCTTCAGCAACTCAACCGCTTCTGCCGTATCCAGCGCTTTGTGTGCCAGCGAGCATACAAAGTACATACTCGCACTTGTTCTGTGAACCCAACAGCCTTGTGCTGCAGCACCTGTTTTGTAAGACGTGGATGATGGTCAGCCTTCCATGGACGGCCCGTCTGACATCTCGCCCCCTTTGCCGTCCCAGCAGTGCCAGCCTCAGGCCTGTCCAGTATGCCAGCGATGCTTCGACCGCGCCGAGCACCTCAAGCGGCATTTGGCGACGCACACCAAGGAGAGGAACCGCATCTGTCGCGTGTGCGGCCGGCGGTTCAGTCGAAAGTGCGAATGGTACCCCAGCCCTGCAACGAGCCCTCTTTCGCACTCTCTCACCCTCCATCCACTCCTCAGAACTTGCCACATGCACACCAGCAGTGCTACTCATAACCGCATGCTTACACAACATGCAGAGACGCGCTTGACCGCCATCAGAGCGTCCACAGGCCGCGCGTACCTCTCCGTCGTTTCCGCGCATGCATCAAGTGCGCGGCGTCGCGTGTCAAGTGCAGTGGCACGCCGCCGTGCTCACGATGCGCCAACAAGTCGCTGGCTTGCGTTTTCCCCGACGGTGGAGATCACGATGAGCGCGAGTCGTCTTCTTCTTCTGCCAGGCCGACGGCCGTGGTGCCTTTGGCCAACAGCAACAATGCCGACGCCAACCACCACCACCACCACCACCACCACCACCACAACACCACCAGCAATAGCAACCACGGCAATAGCAACAGCAACAGCAACAGCAACAGCAACAGCAACAGCAACAGCAACAGCAACAGCAACAGCAACAGCAACAGCAACAGCAATAGCAACGACCCCAACAGAACCAGTGATAGCCCAGCAAGAACTGGGCGCGAGATGAACCGGAATATGGATGTGCCAATGGCGCAGGCGCAGCATGAGGCTCACCAGTTCATCATGGCTGCTTCCCAGCAGCAGCAGCAACAGCAGCAGCAACAGTTCTCGCGGCATCAAGGTGGCTTTCCAGTGCCGCAGGAGACACGTCCAGAGGCGTATTCCTTCATGCAGCCCGCCATGGGCTCCATGCAGCCGCCCGTTGGCCTGATACCCGCCGACACAACAGCCACCCACATGATATCGACGCTGAATTGGCTCTCTCCAACCATGGACTTTGACCTTGTCAACTTTGACTACAACCAAGTCGCCCCAAACGAACAATACTGGGGTTCCGCCAGCAACCAAGTCAACGATCTCACCGACCAGTCTCCTTCTATCAGCGCTCCGCTTTCTGGATCCGTCCATCACCCGTCCACTTCATCGCTGGCGACCTTTCAAGGCGATACTGACGAGGCCGAACTGCCTGGCAAGGCATATGTCGATAACAAAGGTGCCAGACAGCCTCGCAACGGCCGCTATGCCAATCGTATCTTCAGCGACGCTGGGCTGAGCGAATCGCCTCACAGCTATTTTGAACCACCAGTGCGAGCACCAGAACCAGGAGGGTTCACTTTGATACTGCCACATTCACCGGATATCCACGACCAAAAGCTCGCCAATATCAACGTCCAGTCATTTTCTATCCAACAGTATCAAATATTGTGCCAACATTTTCACGACCACTGTCTGACTCCACGAAATCCCCTCAACAGCGACTCTGCCACTTTCTACCCGGCCGAGCTTCCATCGATGGCGAGTTTTACGCGACTGATGAAGCTGTACAGAAAGCACTTTGACCCCAGGGTGTTACCAATCATACATCACAACTTCGAGGCGTCCAACAGCCCTTGTTCATGGATAATCAATCTCGCCATGGCTGCAATTGGAAGCCAGTATCTCGAAATGGCCAATACGGAGTTGTCGGTGGCTCTTCACGAGTTTCTACGACGCGTGCTGTTGGTACAACGACCAGCGGCTGTGTACTCAACCTTTTCAGCCCAAAGGCTGACAGGAACAGTGACGGCTGAGGACCTGGTCATCGTCCAGGCCAAACTGCTCAACTACATTGGCATAGCGTATAGCGGCGCGGGCCGACTAGAGAAGTACCGAGAATCTGCACTCGAGGACCTTCTCAATGAGCACAAGATCTTGTATCAAGCCGCGACCTCACCATCTGGCACCACACAGCACACGGCCATCTCTGCTCGCAATACACAAGAATGGATCCTCGTAGAAACCTCGAGACGTCTTTGTCACGCGATATGGCTCGTCGAAACCATGACAGGCTACCATTCCCCTGCGTCACAGCCAAAGCTCTTACTAGACTATGCGAACATCGCTTTGCCTTGCCACGAGGACATATGGCAAGCAGCTGTAACACATCAAGATCAAGCAGAGATGCCGCCCAGCTCGCAAGCACAATCGCAAGCACGAGAACAACCAAGCTTGGAAAAGGCGATTCGCGTTCTGTACATTGAAAAGCGCCTGCTTCCAGACACCGGCGACTTTGCCCGCGTGCTCATCATCCACGGACTGTATTGCCACACATGGGACATCGCTCGCTCGCTCACGAGTCGGCCTTTACTGCGCTGGACGCCCTCTGCACAAAAAGGAAACGCAGAGTCTGTCGAGATGGGGTTTGGCAGAGATGGCGTCGACGGCGATGCTGCTAACACAAGCGGTAAGAGGCATGTTGGTGAAGGCGGGGCCGGTGAGCCAGGACTCGAGACGAACCTGAGCATGGGACTAGGGCCAGGATTGGGTCTGTCGCTCCCCCAGATTCCACTGTACAATCACTGGCGTAATGCCACATGTGACTGTCTCGACGTCCTCCACTGGCTTGCCAACAGCGACATTGCCAAGACAGGAACGGAAAACTCGACGGTGCTGCATCTGCATTTTGCGCGGATTGTGCTGCTGGCCCCGTACGAGACAATCCGAGAACTGGCCGATGTGTTGATTTGCACCGCTCCCATCACCAACTCCGAGGAGGACGGCCAGGAAGATATGGAGAGAGCCAGGCAAAGACGCAGAGAGAGGAAGATTCAAGAGTTGAGCCAGCGAATTCTAAAGTGGATCACAGAGGACCAATTCAAAGCTCGTCTTGCGCTCGTGCACTGTGGAGTGCTGTTCTGGCACGTACGGCGGTACGCCACGGATGCGTTCAACGAGCCAGGAAAGGTGTTTCTTGCAACGTTGGTGGTGTGGGCGTATGGGAGCGTTTGCCCTCCGCAACAGCCACAACAGCAGTCCTTAGATATGAGCACTGCAACTCGAGGAGCACCATCCCAAAGAAGTGGTCGTTCAGCCCGCTTCGACCGAAGCTTAGAAGAAGGAGAACACCATGATGAGAAAGAGGTGGAATCTGACGTCGAGGCAATATCGTCGATCCGGTTGGACAGACCTACGGATGACGAGCTGGTCCAGATCTTTATTAAACGGGGAAGATCGATGACAGCAACGATATCGGGCGTTGGCAATATCACAGGTCACAACGGACCGACCAGGATGCTGCGGGAGGGGTGCAAGTTAATAAATACGCTGAACAAGTGGCCTGTACGACATCAGTACCTGGAAACACTGACACGACTGTTGAGTGTTTGTGGTCGACGGTAGGATTGGCAAGAGAATGTATCGAACGGGGAGTCAACTACGATAGGGGTGTAATCACACATAGATCCTGGTATAGATAGTTGAAGCTAACAGTGACTTTTGCATATATTCAATGTTCAAACATGTGCTGTCAGAGACGCAAGATGTACCCGGCGAGATGGAAGTATAAACAGCTTCGAAGGTCCATTTGCCTTGTCCCTCGTCATTCATTATATCGCACACTCTTTCATCCTGTCGACCTGCCATTGATGTCCTTGCCTAGATAGAAAACTCAAAGGCATATGCTGTCGTTGTGTCCACCTGGTAAATAGGGAAAGTAACAGTGTTGCCCGAGTATGTGTGAGCAACGATGCCCAAATTCGTTGGCCCGTCCACCTCACCATAGTGTACATCAGACGCCACAGGGAATCCCCAGGTCTGGATGTTGAGTGTGCCCGAGGTCGGCAGCCCCAGAGCAGACAAGTCGTTCAACTGCAGTTCCCATGTGCCGACTGTGATCCGCACGCCAACAAGGATGATGGCCGAGGAAGAGCCCACAGTGGCGTAGGCGTCGAGCTTCAAGTCGGTCGATGGCGTGGTGCCCACGCGGTAGCCTGTCATGTTCTGGTAGTAGTACTTGTAGACCTGCCAGTCACCGTTGGGGTAGTAGCCCGTGGCAGTGGCCGAGTAGTCGCCATTGTCTGGATTATCGGGCTTGCTGATCAGTGAGGCGAGGAAGTCATGCAGCTCGTCGCCGCTGAGCCAGTTGCCGCGCAGGCCGTGGGCGTTGATGCGCTCGAGCTGCGAGATCCACCAGGCCGACCCGGCGGGCACCTGTTCTGTGTAGGTGCCGTACTCGTTGATGTTGACGGGCTTGGCCGCCAGACCGTACTCCTTCTGGAAAGCAACAAGCCCTCCGTGGGCGGAGATGAGATCGCCGCCGCCTCCCTCCATGTGCCACGCGTATTGGTCGGGCACGCTGCCGTTGGCGGCTACGAACGAAGCCCAGGCTTGCCACCAGGTGTTGGATGTAAGTGGCTCGCCAGCGGAGGCTGGGCCGGAGAGGAGGACGGAGGTTCCGTACTCAGCACTGGGTACTGGTCAGTAAGTTTGACACCTGGATGTCGACTCGGATGGAGCATCAGCTTCCCCGCTGAAGACTTACCGGAACTTGTAATAAGTGCGTCCCCACATCTCGAGGTATTGCGCTTGAGAAGGAGTCCAGAAGGCAGATAAGTCAGGCTCGTTCCAGATATCAACAACTAGGCTTGTTGTCATGCCGTTGGCATTCAAGTCGGAAAACAGCTGGGCCAGGTACTCGTCCCAGTCTGTCCAGTCGCCATCGTCGCCTGGGTACGGCGCAGTAGAGCTCTGCGTGCCATCGGCTCCCCACAAGTCGTGGATCAGGAGGATGAAGGTGCCGCCATGGTTTCGCGTCGTCACGTAGTTGTCTTTGACCGTGGCAAAACGCTCTCTGCGGAGTCCATGTCAGTGGTTTGGTTTATATGATTCGGAAGCAGAAATTGCAAGCCTGTCAACGGCCTTACTGGTATGCAGCGAGCCCACCAATCCAGCCAACTCCTGGCGTTTGGGCGCCACCAGCTCGCTCGTAATTCCAGCCAATCTCGGAGAAGAAGCTAGACGGGATCTGGGTCGTGCTGTCGGGGAGACCGTAAAGAGTTCCAGAGGCAAGATGCTGGGGAGTGCCAGTGTTGTTGCCAAAGTTGACGACGGCTGTGACGGTGCCCTGGCGTTCCTCAATGGGACTCGCCGTGACCGTAATGGCCAGAAGCCCAAGGATTATATTCAGGCTGGCCTTCATGTTGAACACGATGCTGTTGTTGTGGCTCCGTCTGTGGGAGAGAACAGAATCCAGCGGCTCAATGACGAGTTGTTTCATTACGGCGTGGAGGATACCTCGACTGTTTTTATAAACCTGGTCTTCGCACTGCCAAACTCCTATCACAAGTATACAGTCATTGCCACTGCCCAATTTTGCACGACACAATCCTGGCCAGTTTACCTTTATACTGTTACATATAGGCTAGAGCAAGATAAACTATTTCCACCAAAGAGGAAACAGATCGCAAGGCTGGACCAGCTGAAATCGGTTGAACAGCATGTGATGAGCCTCCATGGTAGCAGCAATGGCCACCGCCAGCTCCAAGCGAGAGAGATGCCCACTCCACTGCAACATGGCTTTGAGCACAATGGAGGAGGCCGCAGTTCGCCTTGGACGCCTTCATTAGAAATTGCCAATGGTGGACGTGCATAACAAGAAGATCGTGGACATGCCTCGTCAATGTCCAACTCTGGGTGTTTCGGGGCGACCCTCCACCTCCTCTCCCGACAAAAGGAATCCCATGACTGCCAGAAGATCAAGGGCGCAGTATCTGCTCATAGGCTCGCTTAAGCTGAGCGAGCCTTTGCCCGTGCACCACCTCCTCAGCCGCTGTCAATAGCGCCCACCCCCACGACCGAGACCGGTGGCTATACCTCCTTCAACCCTTCCCATGCATGGGCTGTTTTTAAGTTGATACCATTGCTAGCACATTAGTCAATGCGCCTCTAGACACCAAAGATGGACTTGTTCTCGTCTCTGATACGGTCTGTTGGTGAGGTGGGGGACTCGCTTCCCCTTTCCATACAGAATGGGCGTTGTCTTATATTCCTGGCTGTCAGCATGTTGCATTTCGTCTTTTGTTTTGCATTGAGGTTGCATTCGTAGCAGTCCTCTGGTACTGGAGGTCCAACTTTTGTTTTGTCCATCTCATCGCGGTGAGAATCGAGACTGCTATCACCATTGAGCGATAGGAACACTCCAGCTCACCATGGCGGCAAAAGATGTAGTTGTGCCAACGTGGGACAATGTCACTGCACTCAACCTCGACTCGGCACAGACGCACTCTTTGATCCATCTGGCTCGAGAGTCTGATGCCGCCGACAAACAACTGAGGATTGGCGATGCCATCAAGAAGTACAAAAAGGCATGTTTCTGGGCCATGATACTGTCAACCAGTTTGATTATGGAGGGGTATGATCTGGTCATTGTGAGTAAAACTCTCCAAACGATCCAGAGACAGGCTCAGTGGTTATCCAAACAACATGGTGAAGTTTGGCAACAAGTCCTCCCCATATTCAACCATGTTTCTTCTTAGATCACCTCCTTCTACGGGCAAAGCCAATTCCAGAACCGCTTCGGTACCGTCGACCCAGCCACAGGCAAGAAACTCATCACAGCACAATGGCAATCCGTCCTGTCCAACTCCTCCCTGATCGGCCAGCTTCTCGGCCTCGCCATAAACACCTACACCCAAGACCGCTTCGGCTGCCGCCGCACGATGATGTTCTTCATGGCCTGGATGGCCGTCACAATCTTCATCCCCTTCTTCGCGCCCTCGCTCTCTGTTCTCGCCTTTGGCGAGTTCATGTGCGGCGTCCCTTGGGGCGTTTTCCAAACCCTTTCGACCTCGTACGCCTCCGAAGTCGTCCCGACCGTCCTTCGTCCGTATGTCACGGCCTACGTCTGCATGTGCTGGGGCGGCGGCATCCTGCTCTCCTCGGGCGTCGTCCGCGCCGTCGTCAACGTATCTGGCGACCTCGGCTGGCGTCTCCCGTTTGCCATCCAATGGGTCTGGCCCGTGCCATTGTTCCTCACCGCCTACTTTGCGCCCGAATCACCTTGGAACTGCATCCGCCGCGCCAAGACCGAAGAAGCGCGCAAATCCCTCCTTCGTCTGCGCGAACGCACACCCAACAGAGACGAGCAGGTCGAGACCACTCTGGCTTACATCCAGTACACAACCGAGCTCGAAAGAGCCGAGACGGAGAATGCGAGCTTTGCAGACTGTTTCCGCGGGACGAACCTGCGCCGTACAGAGATCAATTGCGTGGTCTGGGCTGCGCAGATCCTCTGTGGCAATGCGATTCTGGGATACTCTGTCGAGTTTCTCGAGGCAGCGGGCTTCAACGAGGTGCAAGCGTTTGATTTGAACATTTCGCTGTCGGCGTGCTACATTGTCGGTGGACTGATTTGCTGGGTGCTCATGCCGCGAGTCGGCCGCGCGACGCTGTACATGGGTGGCATGACGTTCATGTTTGCCTGTCTTGTGGCGATTGGCGCGCTGGGTTTCTACCAGGAAAGTCAGAAGGCTGAGTTGACGATTGGTATATTGTTGGTGATTTCGACACTGGCGAACATGACGACAATTGGACCTGTGTGCTATCCCATTGTGGCTGAGACGCCATCTGGGCGGCTCAGGTACAAGACGATTACGATTGGACGCTTTGTGTATAACCTCACGGGCATCTTCAACAACTCTGTCACGCCAAGAATGTTGTCTGCGACATGTAAGTCTCTCTTTGCTTTCTGTTTCCCATCGAAGTCAGCTGTGGACGAGCATGTTGACTGACACTCCTGTTCTCCATTTAGCCTGGAACTGGGGTGCCAAAGCCGGCCTTTTCTACGCTGGAACGAATCTGCTTTGCAATATCTGGTGCTACTTCCGTCTGCCAGAGACCAAAGGACTTACCTTTGGTGAGATTGACTTGTTGTTCAACAACCACGTCCACGCGCGCAAGTTCTTGGACACACCTATCGACCAATTTGCGCTTGAGGAGGTGACCAAGTCTCGTGAGGCTTCGATTGGGGAGAAGCCAGTCCACGCACACGTTTAGGGGATCTGGCAACAACAGGGTCTGAACAATGGAGTTTTGGAACGATTTGATGCGCTGATGATTTTGTGCCGTTTGCATTGTCTTGGGAATGAAATCGGATATTGGCGATGAGCGTTTTTGTAAGTTGTGATGAACATGAATAATGTGGTTTACGTGAACATTGGTCAATTCACCCAACTGGATTGCTGGTTTCCTCTGAATGTGATCAAAAGCTCATAAAACTTCAACAAAAAATATTAGCCAACCATATGTTGTTCTTGGGACAGCATTCCTGCTACAGTCGAATTCTTTGTAGTGCTTGGTTGTAAACTCAAAGTATTCAGTCGTCTTGAAGCGTCATAAGGCGCGAATGCTCATATACTACAGATATCTTGGCAATTGTTGCATTTATCCCATGTGTTCATGTAGTCATCAAGCATACACGAGGATATCTAGTCTTGTCTATTCATATACGTTATCTACCTCTTCGAACCAAGCAGCCATTATGAGTATACAGTCTCTCAATCCACAGTCCTTATCCCCACCCTCATCTGCTGCTTGCCGCCGCGATTCGCCCTCGCCCAGTAAGGGAAAAAGTGCAAATCCACAGCCCCCTTGCCCTCGACAAGCGCTCGGAGCCCTGTGTTGACCTCCAACACCGGAGTCAAGTCATCCTGCGGAATCAGAATACCACCATTCTTCATAGTCAGACCAGTGTAATTCTCGCCCAGAGGCAAGTCCGTCTTGGTCCCCTCCACAATGTACTTGTTGAGCTCGCCGTCTTCATCAGCCTGCGTGACGCCTGGTGCCAGAACCACAGATTTGAAGTGGTCTGTCACCCAAGTGTGATCGACATCCTCGAGGCAGTAAATCAGAGGGCCGCGAGCGAGTACCGCAATCCGTTGGAGGGTGAATGGATGAGGTCGAAGCAAACGTGGTGCGAGTGGAAGTGTCAATGTGAAGTGAGGATTGGCCTTGAGGTAGGTTGTGTCGAGGTGAAGATAGCCTCGCTCAACGGATGCTGAAGGCTTGGGTTGTACCTGTGATAGTTATCTGTTAGCTTTTGTATGCGTACTGCCACGGGATTCAAGCTCAAGCGCACCTCCCAATTCCCTTTAGCCCAAGCTGGAATCCGCAAATTGACATCAAGTTTCACTTCTGATGGATTCTCGACCTCAAACTCAACAATTCCTTCCCACGGGTAGTTTGTCTTTTGCGTTATCTTGACAGTATCCTGACTGCCGTCCAACTTATACTCCAGAGTTGCAGCAGCATACAAGTGGATGTTCACGGTAACAGAAGCTTTGTCGCTGGTGTTGGTCTTTGGCGTCCACAAATATCCTCCGATATGGCCTAGGACTCGAGCGACATTTGGCGGACAACACGCGCACTCAAACCACTCTTCGCGTTTGTTGGAAGGCTCTTCCGCTGAGGTAGCCATTTGATTAGCGTAGGTAAAGGCTTTTCCGTCAACAGACATGCCAGTGAGCATGGCGTTGTAGAGTGCGCGCTCGAGCACATCGGCGTATTGTCCGTCAAGTTCGATCTGTATACATGTCTTTGGTAAGTATCTCATGATTTCCTTGCTGGCATTTCTCTTGGAAAATCAAGCATACCTGGAGAAGTCTTTCGGCAAGCATCATGACACCAATCGCCGCACAAGTCTCTGCATAACAGCCACCCTCGTCTGTAGATTGTGGGAGGAAATAGTCGATGCCGAAACCTTCCCACTTGTTAATGGCTCCGATGCCTCCAGTCAAGTACATTTTCTTGGTGACCATGTTGCTCCACAATTTCTTGAGTGCAGGTAGGTATTTGTCGCCGAAGTCCTTTGGATCTAGGATGACGAGGTCGGCAACGGCGGTGAGCAGGTACATGGCCCTGACTGAGTGGCCTTCGATCGTCTCTTGCTCGAGAATTGGCTTATGTGCTTGATTATACCTGTGGATGGACGTCAGCTGTTCGCATTCTGTTCCTCATCAATTTTCTTTCTGATGTCAAGTTGAAGAATCAAGACACGCACCAGTAACTTCGCGCAGCGGGATAATACACTGGCAGCGTATACTTGCTCTCGCCACGTGCCTCTGCCTCAACATCATAATAATGTTTTCCCTCAACGCCTTCATTATTGCCCCTCTCTTCAATGAAATACCGTGCAAGTTCCAGCGCTTTCTGACTCCCAGTGCGCTTGTAGAATCGGATCAGCGCCAGCTCAATCTCAGGATGACCCGGATACCCGTGTTTCTGCTCTTTTCCCGGACCGAATATCTTGTGCAGCAGGTCAATGTACCTCTCCATAGGCTTGATGAAGTCATCCGACTGGTACCGCAGCTGATACGCCAGCGCACCTTCGATCAAGTGCCCTGCATTATACAGCTCATGGAGGTCACGTAGGTTGGTAAAGCGCTGGCCTTTGGCCACGACGGTAAAGTGGATGTTCAGGTAGCCGTCTTCCTGCTGCGCCTGTGTAATCTTTTGCACGAGGTCTTTGGCTGCTTCATCAAGTTTTTGGAGGTTCTTCTTGGAGTCTTGATTGTCGTCGTCGTCGTCGTCGGCAGAGGTAGCACTTTCAAAATCCCCAAAGTACGCAAGCCCTTCA
Organism: Coniella lustricola; assembly: GCA_003019895.1. Classification (NCBI taxonomy): domain Eukaryota; kingdom Fungi; phylum Ascomycota; class Sordariomycetes; order Diaporthales; family Schizoparmaceae; genus Coniella; species Coniella lustricola. The sequence continues at coordinate 46,589 of KZ678497.1, read as the reverse complement.
ATCCATTTCCCCACGTCCGAGTCCCAGAAGAGATGCTTGGGAACAGGCCATGTGGCCGGCTCGTCGTCGTAGATAGGGTGCCATTTCAGATCGAATGCATCGTAGCGGCCGGTTGACTTGAGCATGTCCAATTGGAAGGGAATAGTGTTTGTCAAGACGACGTTGCGTTTGCGTGCCCAAAAGGACTCAGGCTGGAATTTGGTCCAGGCGAAGGAGTCTTGAGGATTCATGGCGGGCGAGTGGTGTCTTTCCTGTCTTGGCTGGTCGGCTCTTCTCAAGTAATGGCCTCGTCTGATGATGAGAAGTGAGACTCACAGCACATGATCGAATCAGGTCGAGATTTTCGTATCTTCACTCTTGGTGCTACTTATCTGACAGCCACGCAAGAGATTCACTTCTCCATGACGAACGATGCCGGCATCTCGGGTCAATGTACCCCAAAACAACAGCCGACTGACATCCTCCGCGCTTGCATATATCAGCACAGACAGCTCCGAACAGCTACTCATGAGGGGGTTGCGGCGTAGGTGCTGCTTGTTGCATGTACGATACGAGTACGTACTGGAAACCTCCCAACGTCCTCCCAAGCGCCTCGGGGTGGATTGTGGGGTTGTCGTTCCCGTGTGCGCGTCCTAGGGCCGGAGTATCGGAGTGGCTAGTCGAGACGGGTCCCGTGATTGCTTGGCGGTTTGTGGAATATTGAGGGAAAACTGCCGGGTGGCGTTCATATGTCTGGCGGTATAATCGACGTTGATACTGGCATTGCACTTTTGGTTCATGAGTGTCTACGGATACCGTCCTTGTTTGTTCGTGTGTCTTCGGCATCATTATTCCGTGCCGCTGATTTGTGCCATTCTCCAAACTTTGCTTGCTAAACGGTTTGTGTCAATGGGTCTGTTTCCGGACTCGATCATCTTCCACCATCCAGACCGATACTGGGTGGCGGCCAAACCGAAGATACCACGGAGATTTCACTTGCACCTTCATCAAGCAATTCTTGCACAAGTATGCTATACACTGGTGTAAACACTTATGCCATAAATACAATGTCCATCTTTCAAGACCTTCTTTCATTGGTGCTCTTCAATGCCCACGCGTAGCGGACGTAGCGGACACAATATCGACATATCCACTTACATTCAACGCAGTCAGCCTCGGATGAACTTGGACATCTCGACATGTACCACACAAGACTGCATGTGATGACAGCGCAGATCAATTGCAAATAAGCATTAATATCCCGGACTGGGATTCAGTACACCTCACTAAGAATGCCTCTACACCATGGCCGAGTTGGCACTTAGCAACGCAAGTCAAACACCACGCGGGGAGAAGTAGTACCCAGCCTCGAGGCAGCTGAGTTTCATCAAGTTTGTCTCTGCCTTGAATACAAGCCAGACGGCCCATGAGATATTTCTGGACTAGATGTGTATGCTCACATCCTGCTTACCTACGTAGACATGCATGAAGCAAATGCTGTGATCTTTTTGGATCGCAGCATTCATCCGCTTTCCTCTCTTGCTTTACACGAATACCAGATACCTTACGGCATAAGACCTTAGAGGATACCTTGCCAGACAACAAATCCAGTAGTAGTAAATGGTGTCTGCATATCTTATTTATATATATGTATGGATAAGCATTGATACTTTGAACATATAAAGACGCTGTCTTAGAGATTCTGACGTCCACATTGTAGCAAAACAGGTACTGCTCGAACGATGCCGTTGACCTCACATTCCGGTTCAATTATCATTACATCCATATCACCAAGAATTCTGACATCCAAAAGCAATATTGCTGTCCCTAGATAAGCAATACAATCGACATCACACCCATCGTGGTGCAAAGTAGGACGGAGATGACGTGTGCAAAAACCTTGTTTCAGTCATTATAACACGCTTATCTAAAATATATACAGATATCCTCTTAGCATTCATGTCGTGCTAAACAGTGGATCGGTATGCCAAACCATGGCCGCCACCCAGTTCCAGTCCCTATGCCATCTCTAATGCAATGGGTGGTGTTGATATGAATCATCTTTCTTTCTGGATTTTGAATTTCTTATTGCTGTTTTTGTTGTTTTGTTTTCTATTCTTTCTTTGATGTGTTCAACTCTTTCACTCCTCCTCATCGTCATCAAGCTCAATCTCCTTGCCGCTGCCTTCGTACAGCATAAGCGAGGCAACCCAGCCGACAATGGACGCAATGGCCACAGCCCACCAACTGAAAGCAACCATGCCCCAGTCCAGGCCCAGGCCGTACCACCAGCCGCCGACAATGGGTCCGACAGTGCGGAACCCAGCCGAGACGGACTGGCCGATACCGTGGATGGTGCCCAGGACCGATGGGTGGGGGCTGCAGTTGTTGAGCAGAATAATGCTGGCAGGCAGGGTCATGGTGCGTGCTGAGGTGTGCAGGAATAGGATCATGACGATGGCGAACCAGAGGGCGCTCGACACAGAGGCAGTGCCGTCGGCGTTTTGAGTTTGTGGCAAAGACGCAAGGAAAGGTGCCAGCAGGTAAGCGACTGGGAAGATAATGAGGAAGTAACGGAAACTGCGCAGGGTTCCGAGGCGGGCGTGCATGGGAGGGTACATAACAACCTGCAGAAGCATGCCTAGAAGACCCAGGATCGAAGTGGCGTTGCCCACGGTCGAGGCTGGCATGCCGAGACCACCAGCGAACCAGAGTCCGTTGCGCTTGCCCAGGGAGTTGCCGTCAGCAGGGATGGTCTGGACAGGTGGTACAGCGAAGCCGGCGCGGGGTGTGGACAAGAAGAGAGTCCACATGTTGGTGAAGGCGCCGAGATGGAAGTCGTACAGAGCCTGGCTGAGCAGGGTAAAGATGACGTTCTTGGTCCAGAGGCGGGAGAAGGGAAGGGTCTTCTTCTTCTTGCCGCCAGGAACGGCGGGCGCGGCGGCCTTTTCGTTGAGCTGCATCATCTCGAGCTGGTCGTAGCCAGTGCGGTTGTGGTAGACATAGTCGAGAGGACGGCGCAGGAAGAAGCACTTGACACGGGCGGCGTAGTGCAGGCCAATATCGTAGGTGCCCTTCTTGGACTTGGAAGTCTCCTCAAGGCCAAAGAGAACAGCCAGGAAGACGGCGAACAGGGCCGCAGCATTGACGAGCGAAGGAAGAGCGAATGGGTACTTGTCGACGAGGGTCGAGTGGAAAGCCGCGCCAGGTCCAAACCAAGCAGGGAGAGTGGTGGCCGGGTCGGCGAGCCATCCTCCGAGAATTGGTCCTAAGATTCCCGCAACGTTGAAGCTCATGGGCAGGATGAGGAAAGCGCGCGACTGGTACTTGCGCTCGACGGTGATCTCGGAGATCATGGTGCGAATAATACCGACAAGTCCGTTGATGCAGCCGGCAAAGATACGCCAGAACATAGCAGAGGCAAAGGTGGTGGAGAATCCATAGCAGAAGCAGGCGAAGCTCGTGCCGAGGGTTCCGATAAGCAGAACCATCTTGCGGCCTCCGTAGAACTTGGGCGAGTCGGCAACCTTGCCCCAGAAGATGGCAGTGAGCACCTGGGCACCAGTGAAACCTCCAGTCAAGAGACCAGCCTGGGCAGAAATCTTTGCATCAGACATGACAGCTCCTGCAGTCGATTATGATTAGTCGGGTGTTCCTCGAGCACAAGTGACAGACTCAAAACGTACCTGAAGCATCAGCGTCGAGCAGCTGGCGCTGAGCCATGTGCTTGAGCTGGTAGAATATGTAGGCCTGGAGGGTAGCGACTTGCAAGAAGTCGACCATGCGGCAGAGAAAGAGGATAAGCAGCTGGCCCTTGTGTGGTAGCGACATCCAGGTAACGTGCTCGGGAGCAGCTGGCTTATGCGCAGGTGCCATCTCTTCATCGATGCGGTCGTCTCTGGCCAGGAAAGGCGTTGAGGACGAAAGGTCCTTTTGGAAGTCATCATCCGAGTCGCTGTGGTAAGCGCGGTCGCTATTCTCGGTATCGAAGGCTGTTATCGACGAGGCAGACGAGCCGGTGCCGGATCTGTTGTGGTCTTGGCTGACATAATTGGTATAGTCCTGGCTGGCATCCAGCTCTGATTTCTCCTCCAAGCCACCCATGATGTCGAAGTCGCCAGGTGGTGATAGCGAGCTGGTCGGTTGTTCTGAGGAAGCAGTTGCAGTCGGTGCGTTGTATTGTTGCGATGCCATGGTGTAAGTGAGATTGGTCCAGGAGGGAGAACCGGCTTCCTCCGATGCCAAGGTCAAGTTTGGCTGAGATGGACAAGAGATGGAGAAAGAAGAAGACGTCCGTGGCGGTCGTAGTCCACTCCTCGCGGCAAGCTGAGCTCCTTATCAGATGTGACGTCGCGTTGAAGAGCAACGAAGCTAATCCGAATGGGGGAGGAGGACGGTGGGAGCACAGAGCGCGAACGATATCGGGGTAGTCCAAGCAAGAAAAAGGATCCAAAATGGGATCAAGAAAAATGGAAGAAGCTAGAAAAGTGGAAAAGGCGGTATGTATCTGTTGGTCGAGGGAATGGACGAAAGAGGATTTCGTGGAGCCAGAGCGACTATAGTAGTATAGTATGCTTGCTGGGCTTGGCTTTGTTGGGTCAAGAACGAGTGTGGGTATGACAACGACGACGGAGACGACGAACCAAGGCGGCCTCTCTGGTGGGATTGGCGGGCGTCTCTTAGTACGTTGCCTGTGACGAAAGTCAAGTTAGAATACGCAAGACAGGAAAGAAAGAGAAAATAGAAACTTGAGAGGGAAAAAGGGTGGTTGGAACGGAGCCGAGGGTGCGAGGGAAACAAGAAACAAATGTGGTTGAAAAAGGGAAGCTCGGATGGGCCTGGAGACGAAGCGTACGTACCTCTCTGGAGGGGACCGGGGCCACTGCAAACCAGTGCAGTGCGCAGTGCCTCTTTGCTCTCCTGCCGCCCGGAAGTGGCGATCATCTAAAAGCCAGGCGCTTGGAACGTTGAGATTGAGACCGGGTTGTTCCCCAGAGTTGTGCTTGGATGCGTTGCTGGTTGGTTTGGCTGCTGGTGGAGTTTTGGGTGCTGGGAGAAAGGGAAAAAAAAGAGGACTGACTGACTGGCAGGGGAACAGATACAAGGAGACAGAGACAATCCTGGACGTGCAAGGGTTCGATGACAGGGGCTTGTGGGTGGCAGGGATTAGTCGACCAGGTTACGGATACTTGCAAGGTATCTTGACAGGGCCCAGGGATCAGGATCGCGAAATTCAGACGTCGTCTCTACATAGTACAAATGCAAGGAGACTTTTGATGCGCTGCTCATCTACCCTTACGTCCTGTCAAATGACCAGTCCATCTCTGTCGGTCCTCGGTGCTCTTACCAAGACGGGGCGAGGGACAGGCAATCAAGATGAAGATGGTGCAGCAGAACGATGGCCAAAAAGCAAGAATTCGCATCGCGCACGGAAGCCGATATTGTTCGCTTGCACCCACCACGGACAGTCTTATTGTCAGTGGCATATCACGAGGCTTCAGGGCTGATGGAGGACTGATTGACTGAGTGCGACGACCAGAAACAGATTTGCAGGAACCATTGGCCACGAAGTGGCTCTCATGGAACCGTGAAGCAGAGGCTTACGTGTTTGCTGTCCCGAAAAGCAACCAGACGACACAGTTGACGGCGGCAAGGAGAAGGAGAACATCAGATGCATCGCCTGTAGAGTGCAGTCAGCGCCTGAAAAAGCGAGCGCGTGAGCCTATGAGGCTGTAGGCCCCGTAAATGGCCAGGCCGGCAGCGTGCTGTCGGGCGCGTTTGTTACAGGTTGGCCCCTGGGTCGCTGGTGGGTGCTGCAGTGATTGGGCCTGCTAGGCCGGCTGGCCACGCACGAGAAGGCCCCAAGGCCTAGCGGCAAGGCAAGGCAGAAGCAGGGATTGGGAGGTGTGGTGGGGCACCATTACGCGTTGCCTGTGGGGCTGCGGACAGCATGGGAGCTTCAGCCTAATGCGGGAACTCTGCCCTGTACAATGACGAAAGGGGCGCTAGGGGGAGGGTGCGCTACAAGAGCACCCTGACCAGCCACTGCAGCCACTGACGGCCGCTAGAAGCCCGCTGTCGGTCACTGTGTCTTTTGTTGTTCCCGGGAGGCTGCGCAGTTGTCAGTTGTTCCCGGGTGGGTGGTTCAGTGGTAGTCTGCAGTGTAGCCCCCAGCGCGCAGGTACAGATGACAAGTCTCTCCGGGTCCCAAATGGGAAGCTTCCACGAGGTCCGGTCCGGCAATGCGGCAAGGCTGGCTTGTCGCCAATGCTTGGTTCGCGCATCATCGACTCCAGAGCATCGTTTCAGCGAAACCGTTGAATTGTTCTCATTCTGTGCCGTTGCGCGGCGTTTTGTTCTCACCCACGCTAGCCAGTAAACAAAACAAGAAACGCATGAATGGAAAACAAGTTGATACTATGAATAACCAACATGGTGAATGGTAGAACTGTACTGCGTGGGTAGTCCACATCAGCCTTGTGGCTCATCCATCGATGAAGGAAAACGAGGCTGCCTCTGCCTCGGAGATTTGGATCAGCCACAGACAACCAAGAAGCCATCTCCAAAGCGACCTGTATGTGCTGTTGTATGCGATAGATATCCGTTCGAGTCATACAGCTGCTCATTGAAATGGCGTTTCTCGCCTGATCAACACAACCAGCCTTGGATATCCTGCAGATGACATTTGAACCAATGGGTTTTACCCCTCTGATACTGACCGGTCTCAGTGGTTCATCACACTCCTGTCTGTCCACTCCCCAACAATCACAATCAAAACCAGTCTCCAAAACTCCTGAGTTGGGCATGCATCTGCGACCATCACTCACTCCCTCCTGTACAAGACACCTGCAGCATTGCATTGATCACCCTCAACCTTAGCCACCACTCCACAATGAACCCTCCTCGCATTTCCATGTGGTATTGGGACAGACGCCGTCTCCATAGAATATATCACGGCTCGCGACGGGAGTCGGTTGTCTCCATTGATCCGGTACGCGGTACTCGGCTCTGCGGCGGCTGCGCAAGTACCGTTTCAGTATGGGTGGTGCTTGGGAATGAACCTGGTGCCATGCTTGCACATGCTTGCCCCATCTGCCATCTTTTGCTGCTTGCACTGGGATTATTTCTGCTCTAGCGCCCTGTGCTGCTGGGCTGGGTTGGGGTCCTGGTGGTGGCAGTTGTCGCATGTCCGCATGTCGGTCGGCATAGACCCCAGTCGATCAGCAATCCCTTGGCGATCTACAACAATACCTGATGGCTTATTCAGACGTACTTCGTCCGTCTCAAAATTCCACTTCAAAGGATTCTTTGCCAATCCACTTTTGTTGGTCCGGTCCAGTCCACGAGGACATGGCTCGACCGAGCAGACCAGACCGCCCCCCACCAAGCACCAAGTGATGTAGCGAGTTGAAGATTGATTGATTGCCGGAGTGGCACAGCTGTGGTAGCGTCGAAGAGGGGGAATGGATGGTATGGTCCTGTTGATCTGGTGACTGGTGCATGATAACAGACAGGTGACAAGACGAGATGCTCCGTACTAGACACGCAGAGGGGCAAGGCTTTCGCCCAGGTGTCGCACCTAGACCGCGGCCACTTCACCCAGCCCACGGGCTTGCGCGTCCTCGCTGCAATGATCTGTTTGGTGGCTTGTTTATAGTAGGTGTAATATCGTCTCCTTCAATAGTTGATGTACCAGATTACTCTTCTCATAGTATACGAGCTGTGTGCGTATGAACATACGAATGTACGGTATGTGGGCGGGTTGGACGACGCAAGCGACAACTACGGGTCGTGTGCTGTAATTTACAACCGTACCACCTTTGTATCGATTCAAAAATGAGGAAACAATTGAATATCAACCAGGAAAATATTCTACCGCAGTTCTGAACACAGTCCAGATGCCACCGAAAACCTGAATTTCTTGGCTCCAAACATGTCAAGAAACAAAGTTTTCAAAATGATAGTCATGGTGAGAACTCATTGAATGGCACGCGACCTGCTTGCTTGCTTGCTTGCTCCAAGCATGCCTTACCATGGTAAAAGTATAAACAAAGCCAAGAGATCAATGAATCGGGATGGATGAGATGAGATAAGAGGGACGAGTCATGAACTCCTCCCTGGGAAAATAGTCTACGTACTTGCCACCAGCTTTCCATCTGCTTTTCCTCCTCGTAGTCTGTTGCTTGGCGCGAATTGGTTGTGTATCTAGGATTCAGTAATTGTCTAAGTTAAGTTTACAGTGCATTGTATATATGAGAATGTGACATGAACCAGTCGCTTACACTTTCTGATCCTTCCAGCCTGTACATTACGTCTATGGAGATGTACAGTATTTGTGTGGTTTGGAAAGCAATCATCAATAGACGCTCCAAATATCCCACGACTAATTCGTTTGCCGTTGCCCTACTCGCAGGTTCATTTGAATGGAACAATCAAAAGCGCTTTGCACCCTCCGCAAGGGGGATCTAGAATACCATAGTTCTTCTAGTCAGGATCCCTAGCCTTGATAAAGATTCTGGGCGTTGCAAGGAGTATCTACTATAGTAGGTACTCGAAAAGTGCAGCAGGGTATCTCCATTGAAACCGCACGGATGCTTGTACTTGCATACAGGATATCCCTTCGGACTCGGGCGTCGGCGGCATGAACGAAATGGGGCTAGGGGATTTTCGATTTTTTATTTTTTGATGGTTAGTTCAGCCAGTTACCTGATATGGGACGGGGGATAATAATCAAGAAGACGCGTGTCTTCGCCATTGGTCTTCAACTGAAGGGGTGTTCTTCATTGCCCTTCGAAGGATGAACAGTACCGCTTGTTCATGGGCCAGTGGTTGCGGGCAACGTCAAAAGAAGGAGGCAAGAAAGCACGAGAGCATGTATTGCCGCTGATCTTATCGACAGGATAATTGGCTTCCGAGGTCGTCGCAAGTTGAGATGATTCGCGTCCCCGACTTCAACGAGTCCTGGACTGGGAAAGGAAGACGGGTTTCCCTGGCCGTGGCCACGGTGGTGGGTCAGCAGGTCAACAGCCACAAAGCGTGGCCAACAACAACAAACCTCGAATCAGCCTCCACAGCCAACCATGCAACCAGAATTCAAGACCCTTCTGTGCCGTGCGGGCTGCTGCTATACATAGCAGCATGAACGCGTAAACCTACGTACCTCGTAGAAGACAATGTCTGTGGGTTATCTCCTTGTTGCTTCGATTCGCTTTTTGTGGCCTTGCAGTGCTTTGGCAATGGTGCGTCACAGCCTTATAACATACGCGCGGCAACGACGCCTCACTGACTCGGGGACTTTGCCTAAGGAACATGATTGCCGAGTAGATCATGGCGAGAGAAGGCTTCAGAGCAGAGAAAGTCTAATGAACCAAGCCCCCGTAGTCGATCGTTATGCACCACAGCCAGCCAGCCAGTCAGTCAGCCGCTGAGAATGGTTGATGTCCAGGTATCCAGAAATTCGTTGGCTTGTATTGACAGTGTCAATAGGCGGTTGCAGCCTCACTGCTGCTGTTGGTGTTTTGACATTCGTGTCCGTCAATCGATCAATCAAATCAAACTGGCTGGAGCACTTTTCCACTCTCCCACAGCGACGATCATAACTTGTCCAGGTTTTGCAGCGGCTGCTGTTTGATGTCCAGATATCTTCTCGACCACTGAATTAGTAGCGTGCGGAACAAAGCTGATACTGGCAGATTACGTAGACCCTGGCCTGAAACTAAAGATACAATCGTGCCGTACCAAAGACCCAGGTGGCCCAGTGGGAAGTCCAAAGTCGAGGACGTAAGGCCCCTGACCTCTCCCTACTATAGTCAACGGCAGTGGGATGCTGAGGCAATGGGCTCCCTGTGTGGCCGGCTGCCCGGGCCTCCGGTGGCTGACAGGGACCCCTGGTTCTTTTGCACTAAAGTACAGAGTGAAAAAGTGGGGTGCAGGTCCATTTTGAAAAGTACAGAGGTACATTGAAGTTGAGAGCGGGTATCCATGGTGATATGGTGAGCCTCACTTTGAAAGGTATTCCAATTATGATGATATGCCGAGACTTAGCAGCAGTAGCGTTATGTGTTTTGTTTCAACCGCTGCAGCTTGGCCAGCCCTTCCTTGGAACGGGAAGCTGTCACTCGTGGGATTCTGCGAGACGGCGGATGAGCGGGTTGGACGGATTGCTTTCCATGTACTTGTCAACATCGTATACATCATTCGATTGCTTCTTCTTTTATTTTGTGTGTATGAAACAGCTCTGTTGATTGGTGGATGAGTGAATCAATAGGCAAGTGCTTCAGTCTTTGCCAAAATCGCCAGCCGGGCGGACGGAGAAATCGACTGAAAGGGATTTATTGTCCCGTAATGAGGATGTTTGACAGCCATCAATGTAAATAGGCGATCTCAATGTCTTTGTACCACGAAAGGGGGCCCCATCTCGAACAGGGAACAAGAAATCGACGATTCTCTTCTCTGTTCGATCTCCGTACGGTGTCCCCGGTGCAGATCTCGCTTGCTGTGTTCTTTCTTCTGCTTCTTTTTGGCTGCCCAAACATTCAGTGTTTCCGCGCCTTGTCGAATGCTGCCACATGCTACAAGTTTTGCTGTACCGATAATTGTCGTCGTTGCTGATGTCGTTGTCGTTATCGTTATCGTTGTCGTTATCGTTGTTGTTGTCGTTGTTGTCGTTGGTGTTGTCGTTGGTGTTGTCTCGATATCAATGCAAAACAAAGTCGCGTAGATTTAGTATTACGCTATTGCAAAGATACTTTTGTCGCCAATCCCGTTTCGGAGTATATCTGCCACTTTTCCTGCTCCTGGGCGGATGCACAAGTCAATCTATCGTGACGGGGAGAGGGATCGTCCATCCCTTCTTCCATGCTACAAAAAGGAACAAAATAGAATACTGGAGAAGGCAATCTATCTGGCGGTTTTGGCCAATGCCCCTTTCATCTGACCCTCCGACTTCCGATGGCCTGAATTGGGGTGAAGGGGGAAAAGGAGAAATGGACAAGGGGCTCGTCGGGCGGAGACCAAGAGGCAAGCCCAATAAGCTTGAACAAGGCAAAAATCAATGCAGCTGAGTGGGGATCCGGGGTCCTCAGTATTTGTGGTTTGTTTTGTTTGTGACAAGATGGTCATGGAAGGCGAGTCGGGACTCGGTGAGGTTGCCTCAAGTTGGCGGTTGCTCACAGGCAATATTTGATAGCCAGGAGGAACACGGCACTGCTCAGGTATCAGAATGCTTGAACATCCTCATTTGGTGCTTCATCAGCCGATCATCACAGTCATTGATGTGATCGACCCTCTTCCTGAATGTGACCGAGCCCAGCTCGACCTCGAGAGGTCAAGAGGAAACATTGCAAGACCCATGCCATAATCTCGAGTCACGGTTTGCTATATCTGTGTTTCCAATTATGCGAAAAGAACCCAAAACAAGCAAAAGAGACCCCGTTCTTGACTGCCAAAAATATGTAGAGTTGGCTGATCAAGACCGTCGTGGCCGCTTAGAGGGCTGATACTTCCGTTTTGCTCATGTCCGTTTGGGTCCAAGATACAGTCATGATACTTCGGGAAAGGTTTCTCTGAAACAACGTCTTTCGACGGATGACTAACTCTTTGAACGGCACCTGCCGTTACCAGCCAGGCTTTGCTAGACCAGCACTTTCCACATTTCATCTCAGACGCGAGATTTCGTCACTGTCTGTATTCGACGCTAACCCAGCGACCCCTGCTCGGGACAGTCAAGGCACAAAGGTACAAAGCACACGCGGTATCCTCGCCTCCAGGCCCAACAGTCCCGGTCCAGGAGAAGAGGACAGCGGCTCAGCGATGGCTGTCGGTTGATAGTCAGGGATGAACTAGGATTCCGAGGGGAATTGCCTTTGCCTTGTTTATTTCCTGCACCAGCATTACAAGAAAGAGAGACCGGCGTCTAGGCTCTGGAGGGGTTGATTTGGGGGGCGATGGCCCACCTGGAGCTCCTTGTGCCAACTGGGGCTTTTAAGTGCCAGAGCCCGAGAGATACATCCGTCAAGTAGCTGGAGCCGTTCAATACGTACCTTGTACCTTGGCCTGGGTCCGCATGGTTGGCTGGCTGGCTCGGATTCCCAACTTCCCCTTCCACGCGTACAATGCGCCTCGCTGGCGTGGGAAAGTAGCGGTACCCTTGTACCTTGTCCAGGTTCCTTCTCTTTTCGGTGGGCCCTCCTTGACCACCACCGCCGCCAGTGCGAGACCACCAGCAGCACCACCACCACCACCACCACCAAAGACCAAGCAAACCAAGGCCAGGTCATTGTCGCTTGGCCCACTCGGCCGCCGCCCCCCCTCGACCTTCATGATCTTTTTAATTGTTCGCGTCCCGCCGCTGTTGTTGCCCGTCGTCGACGTCTTTTTGCTATCTTTCCATTCTTCATTTCTCTCTTCCTGTCCTCGTCCACTCAACAATCTTGACGAGTTCATCCAACTAGCAAAACCCACACTCTTTACGGTCCAGACCACAACTCAACTACCACTTTTTAATACCCAGCCTTCGAGCACCAGTACAATCCCCAAGAGATACCCCGATCTGCCTGTGTATTCGCGCCACGCTGCTTCTACAACAAACCAATCACAACCGGCACGCACACAGACTTTACAATGGCGTCCGCAACAGCCCCCAGCCAGAAGCTGCAGAAGTTTCCCTGCTATGCCAACCAGTACTCGCGCAAGCCCATCACCGATATCTTCACCAATGACACGGACATGGACAAGCGCGGACAGCAGAGGACAGTCCCCATGAAGGTCCTGCTGCTGGCAGTGGGAAGAACCGGCACAGCTTGTAGGTTCTATCCAAATCACCAATTTGTTCTGCTTTTTTGGCAATTACCTACATGACATTTGCTAACATACCTTTCTCCCTTTCCAGCCATGCGTGCTGCCATGAGACACCTCGGATACGTCGAGACCTACCACATGATGTGCGCCTCGATCGAGAACCCACCCGATGCTCTTCTGTGGCACGACGCCCTCGTTGCCAAGTACTTCCCTGAGCGCTCTCCTCTGCCCGCCGGCACCATCCGCACCCGCGAGTTCTGGGACCAGCTCCTGGGCAACTGCCAGGCCGTCTGTGACTGGCCCGCCTGTGCTTTCGCTGAGGAACTGATCGAGGTCTACCCCGAGGCCAAGGTTGTCCTGACCGGCCGCGATGTTGACAGCTGGCACAAGTCGACCATGCCCACCGTCTTTTGGCGCGCCACCGACCACGAGCTGGCCACCCTCAGCAACCGTGTCCTGCCCTTTGGCCTCTCTGGCTCGTGGGCCGCGCAGATGTACTACCCCATGCTCAAGATGTTCTTTGACACCTTCTTCGAGGGCACCTTCGCCACTACCGGCAAGGACGTTTACCGCCGTCACTACGCCAACGTTGTCAAGCTGGCGACTGACGACGGCAAGCACCCCGAGCGCCTGCTCGAGTTCCGCGTCCAGGAGGGCTGGGAGCCTCTGTGCAACTTCCTCGGCGAGATGGTCCCTAAGGGCCAGAAGTTCCCCAACGTCAACGACAGCAGCGACTTCGTCACCCGTTCCCGCAGAAGGAACCGCATGCAGATGCTTAACGTCGCTCTGCGCCTGCTCGTGTGGTGGGTCGTCGTCGGTTTCGTGTGTTACATGCTCATGGGCATGTTGACCATCTAAGAAGCAACGCTACGACTTTCACCCAAAGACATCCAATCGACGACATGAACATAACTCACTATCGCATTTCCAAATGATGGAAACTCATGCGGTTGATTCAAGAAGGGGTCACGACATTCTTGTTACTTGTACATATCCACACACGCGCTGGCTTTTCTTTTTCCTCTTTTCATGGTGGGCACCAAAAGATATACACCCACCTGTCGCATACTTCAAGGCGTTTTCCAACATCTGGCGGTTAGACTACTTTTCTGTTTTCTTGATTTTTTTATTCACTACCTTGGGGATCCCGACCAAGGACATATCGGCTCTTGTATTGGAGGAAGGATTTTTTTAAACGGGGATCAACCGGCTAACCGGTGGGCAGGGGTGCCCTGACCTGGTGTTTTGGGCAATACCAAAAAGCAAAACTTTGAGTACAATCAAATCGATTTACAAACAAAAAACTTGACTACATTGTTCATGTTTCCTCGTGAGGTCATTAATTTTTCTTAGCCTCCTTTCGGCATGATTTCTCCAAAATCTTTGTTCCCTATTCCGCTGAAAAAGGGCCGGAGGAGTTGAGATGATGACGATAGAGATACAAGCGTCGTCCCATCGCTCAGTTCCATCAACGTGCAGGCGAGCGAGCAGGGTGGCTTTCTTTTGTGTCTGTCGTTGGGATGATGGTATAATGTGTTGCGTTGGGCTCTACTGTATTATTCCACAGTCGAGGGTGAGCCAAGTAAGTGGCCGGCTTGGCCTACTACTGGCCTGGCCTTGGCAAGGCGAATTGGTTGGGCTGGCATGGCTTGGGTGGCTTGGCCGGCCTTGGTGGGCGATTATTTTGTGTGCAATTGGGCAAGTACTATCGCAGTGATTACAGTGCAGTAGAGTAACTTGTGAAGACTTTGGGCTGGGCCACTCGGAAGGTCGTCATCGTCATCATACTTTTGACGTTGTGGTTTGAGTTCCGGCCGCCCGCTTCCAAGGAGTTGTATGTGCTGTGGGCTGGTGTGGATGGTGCAGATGGTGTGTTAGTTCTTTTAAGGTAGGTGACTGAGTTGGAATTGATTGATGGCTGGTTTGTGAGAACAATAAGCCCGGGGACTAGGTGATGATTGCAGGTGATGGTGGTGGTGGTGTTGAAGATGCCGGTGTCCTTGAATACATCGTTCAAGATTGGCATGGAAAGAAAGGTGTATCGGTACTTGCCTAATTCGGCAATTGTACGTACCGGGATACGTACTGTACCTAGATGCCTTTCCACTTCCCGGTTGTGGTGGGTTCTAATTGATGATTGCAGCAACAACGACAGCGGCAGGTTGCCAAAGTCAACGATATTGAAGCTGGACTCCACGTCTGAGGAACCTCCCAACATTTGTGTGGCACGTGAGTTCCGTTGGTCTCTGGATTCGTGGTTGGGAGTACTGGGTGTTGTTTTCTTGTTTGTGATTTCTGAAGATATCATCATGCAGGATATAGCGGTGTTGCTGTTTCAATTTAATTGTCTTTAGCCTTGGCAACAACTTTCAAGATTGACGCTTGCTCTTCAGACTCTGTCTCTCAGCCAAGATGTATACGAGACTTGGTGTCAGCACTAGAACGATGCCGAGGGTACAGACAAAGAAAGAAGACAAGGCTGGGATAGGGGGGGGACACTCGTTCAATGAGGATGATCATATCTCCTCCTCGATTGCTGTCCTTCAATATTTATATCTGTATGGTACTTTCATACCTTCGAGACTGCTAATTCGTTCAGCACTACAAGTTTTGGTTCTATAATAGGGCACTGTCAGTAAACCAAAATAACACGGATTCGACTTATACACCATGTTGTACCACTGTCGAGAACCAAAGCGTTGCAACTTGACCTTAATGCTCTTGTGGCTGGGATTAATGCTGTTTGCCGATGGTCTTGGTTCATACTTTGGCCTGCAATACTTTGTACGAAAGACTACATTTGTAATTTGTCTCCAGGAGACGCATTCAAACTTCCTCTTGTGTTTGCTTGGCTTGCATGGTCTTCGTGTGTTAACTGCTGTTTATAGTCTCGGCAAAATGGATCTTGACTAATAGCAAACGGCATCATTCTCACAACTCACTTGACTCTGGAGGCATGGTGTTCCGTGACAACCAATCAAGTTGCCATATACAAATGCCAACGGAGTGCCAAGTCAAATTAATATGCCACCCCATACTTGGCCCGTTGATGCAAACGTGATAGTTTGGCGGTTGGTCCGGGCTTGGGCAATTGGCCTGCGCTTAGCCTGGCTTGGCTCGTATGCAAGTGCTCTCTTGTGAAATTTGTGTTCTCGATACAACACCACTCTCTTCTTCTGTGCTTCTTTTACCTGGAGGTATTAAGCACTTGGAACAACACAAATGATATTGCGTCCTGCCAAGACAGACGGGAAAGCCGTGCGTTGAGGATATTCTGCGGCGAAACACGCGAAATTACAGCTGCACAAGTCCATAGAATACGCCTCAGCCATCAGTCGATTGCATGCTTGCTGGTGCTACAAGACTCGAATTTACGGGCACTGTCCAATAGATAGCCATATTGTGCATGATAAATATGTACGCAACGCTTCGCAGGGTAGGCACTGAAGATGGTCGGGTAAAGTTTCCCAGGGCGAGACAGAAAGAGGAATTAGTTCGCAAGATCTATCATAGTTATGGAAAAGTAGTCCTTCTACTGGAACTGTACTTCGTATAGTTTCTTCGCTTATTCGTAGGGCTGCATGGAATCCTTGCTCCTCACGCTGGTCGGTGATTATCCTCATTCATTATGCACATACAATGCGCAATACACTGTCATATTTGATTCAAGACCACTATACTGTAAATTAAGTTTTTTATTCAATGTGTATATTGATCGTTCATCTAGAATCATCCATCAGCTCAAAGGTAGATTGGATCATTTACTTCTTTTGGGTATTCTACCGCATGCTATACTTAGCCCAAGCAAAGTGCAAATTATATCAGCTCACAGTCATTGCAACAGTACATGTGCGCAGAGTCCAACATCTAGATCCAACGTGTTCATGATCGGCCACGAACGGCCATTCATAGGCCAATCACACAGATTACTACCGTACGTAAGTCCACGTGGGAATTTTCTGACTTGAGCACACCCAGCCAGTCACCCAGCCTGCCAACCACAAGTACAAAACCAGTTCGCCTATTTTCGCGACCCCATTTGTCGTCCTACCCCGGATATCGGCACGAAATGTCGAAACATTCTCACGGTTGCACGACCCCGGTTGCTCTCAAGGATGCATCTGCATTCTGCACAACCCGCCGCGCGTTTCGGAAATTCCAACCAGCTTCATCTAATGTTTCAAGTCTGACAACGGTCGTCGTTTGTTTTGAGGACTCAACTGATGCAGCTTGCTGCGTATATACGATGCTGAGCCGAGGATACGGTCGGAATGTTGAATGCGGACGGCTGTGTGGATAGTACACGTGCTTCGTTGTGTGATTGGAGCTAGTCTGTATACAAGAGCGGGTATTGATTGGTGTTCAACAACTTTCCACAATAAAAATATAGCCTGCATCTAAGGTTCTCAGGAAATGGTACACTGGTAGAACTTCGAATCATAATGCACATCCTAATGACTCGCTCGCACATGAAGATATACCTGATCAGACTGAAACCGGCTCATCGCCGGCCAAGATGTCACAGAGGCTAGTGCAACTGACGACCACTCATATCCTAAAGGAACATATGCTGTCATTGGTACTTAAGATTAAAAATATCAATATGTGCTTAGGTATCTAAATCTCAAAACAAGTGACGCGGGTACCATCAAGCCGAGAGACAGTCGACGCTTGGACTGGACGACGGCAGTTTCAGTATATACTGGGTTTGTCTTGTCTCGCATGGGCCTGGGTAGCTCTTACAAAATTAAATTGTTGTCAAACACAGCATACATCGGAATATGTTTCTAGCCACGCTTGTAAGAGCTCGGCAATGTCTATTTACGCGTTCAACAGTACTGATGATCTGGTGCTGTCAGAGACTGGAGTTGCGTGTCCGTCTAAGATTCATGTCCACAGGTCTGGTACATGGCTTGAGCGATGATGTGAGGAGAGGACAAGTTGACTGGGAAGTATTTCTGTGCTTTCTCTGGACTGAAGTGGTTCTTTGGAGGGGGGTTCGAAGATGTGACCGGCATGTTTGACTATCCATGGTCTGGTCAACAGTCGATGTATGCTGTACCTGGTCAGGCATCGAAGCAGACTTCTTAGCCAGGGAAATGGATTCTGTCTGCTATCTACTTCGTGTTGATCATTGGTTGCTTGGTCTCAAGCCGAGACCGAAAAGTCTTCATATTCCTTGAAGTATTGGTAATGAATATGGTTGATAAGGAAGGAGTGAAATCGAATCACAGACAAAGACACCGAGATCTGCATGCTTGTCGACGATTTGCACTCGGCTCATCTCGTGACTCTCGCTCAGAATGAGTTACGCGCGTATGCCAGTGCAACCTTGTCGGTGTCTTGGTGTTTAACTTCGACACAAAACGCCACGGTTAGCTTTGAGTACATTTTCTCCAACCGATCGAATGGGCTTTGGGGGTCGTTCACCAGAGATTGCCAGCCAATCCATGCCAACTGAAAGCTTTGTAAACCGAGTGTATCCCTTGACAGGCATTTTTATACCTACATATTCCATGGCCGTTCTTGAATACAGTTTCATTTTTGAACTCAAACTTTTCGCAAATCTTCTTATATTCTCAGAGCCCTGGAGTGGGAGTATAGTCAGTTTTACGCTTGAAGACCGGTGTATGAAATAGATTGAGGCCGGCAGACAGGTCTAAAGTAAACGAGAACTCTAAGCTACCTCGCAATTCAGATAGCCTGTGGTTAAAGTATTGGAAATAGACAAAATTCGGAGCACAACAAGACCAAGATCAAAAGGTTTTGTCACCGCTGTATCGTGCCCATTTCTCCAATCCTTATGGCCTCAATATTCTTTTCAGCTTCGCTGTTCCTGGGCAATTCATGGTTCTCGGTACCAAGTGGAGGTTTGTGCAGAGCTATAAAGTCTCTGTTGAATCCGATTTACAATTTAGCTGCTGAGAATAAAAGATCATTACCGAGTATATCAATCAGTTAGCATACCACATATGCATGAGAGACCAAGTCTCCTGAGGCCAAGAATAAGGTCTGTTGCGGAAATCTGTCAAGGTTATCTCTTTATACTCTAGTGACTACAATGCTCGAGTGGTCCGCAAAGACTGTACAAAAAAAAGCCAAAATCACGTATATTGGCATTAGTCCTTTTGTGCTCTTCCTTAGGTCTGGACCAAATACAAATGCTCCGCCGAGGGCCTTTCTGTCAAACTATACTCGGCTAAGGTTGAATTCGAGGTCGAATGGGCACTTTGAGTTGGGCGATTTCGCGGTCAAGCAGTCCCTATGAAGCACTCAGTCAAGTACTCAGTGTACCAAAGGTAAATGATAAATAAATGCTTGACCGATACATCAATGTAAAACATTTAGTGGAAGGCTTTATACTGCACGGGTCAGCACAACGACCATTCCACAAGGTTCTTTTTTTATATCGTAAGCATGATAGCTTTCAACCTATTTGATACGAGTTTCCATGGTCTGTTGCATTTTTGAGGTGCTCTTCTTCGGCATAACATCTCATGCTCATGTCATTTTATATCAGTACGCCTCAAGGCTAACTCAAATAAATTGCATCAAGTTGCCGTCCCGAGAACTCGTGTACCACGTAGTGGCAATGACTGCTGAGTCTTGTCGTGGCCTCTGAGTGTAAAACTACGTCTTCAATTCCCTTTATACTTTAACAGATTGTAGAGCAGGTTCAAATCTCACAGGCAGAGGAGTTCAAGTATATGAAGGGTATATCCTATTTGCAAATCTATTTCCGCAATGCAGTTCCTGGTGCGATGTTCGAGACACGAAGATGCTGGTTACAAATTACAGAATGCTGCTTTAATTAACCGTATACTGAATCTTAGTATTATTGCCATCAATCATAAGAATATACTAAGGTTGCTTGATCAGGCCGTGGATCGATGGAGTCCTTGATCAGCCGCAGCGAGCATAATGGCAAGAGAATGCTTCTACTCAATGTGATGGAAATCCGTCTCACTACTATGAGGCATATTGAAGAAGACAGTATAGTTGCTACCATAGACTGGTCATACCTTCACTGTGAGGGATTGTTTGCTACTGGCATCTCGTCACCGACTGTTTAAATTCGAACAATCCAAGCGTCATGAGCTTACTCTGGCACAAGAAAGTTGGTGCCGTCTAGTGTCATTGCAGACTTGCTTTGTTCACATTACATTCTACGTGGCAAAAGGAAGAGGTGTACATTGATCTCAGGCACAAAATCAATCGCTGCATTAATCAAGTTGCAAACCACTTTGGGCTGAAGTATGAGGTCATCACGAGTGCCTCAGAACAGTACGAGTTGGATATAGTGCAGGTTCATCAGTGACAATTGCGTTTGTTTGATAATCATCTAGGACCATCCATTCCTGTTAGTCAAAGAATCTAGTCTAGTAAGTATCGAATGAAGTTAACCGATTGTTATTTCGTACAAGGGAAAATCAAGGATCTCCAAGATCTCTGATTCTGCGGACCGAAGTCCTTTAATAAGTGATCAGCGCCGGTCTAAGCGGCTGACAGGTAACTGGAATGAGCGTTGCGGGAAGGCCCGAAGCCTTAGTGCAGATCTCGTACATAGTCGTTGCAGGTTTTAGCGTCTTGTACAGGGCTTGAGGCAGGTGGAGGGGAGCTTGCTGGAGCTACCCCGCGTTGGGGGGGGCCAAGCTGGAATGACCGGAGCCACGAGGAAGGCACGTTGTATGATGCTGATACTTGCAATGGGGAAGGGGGGATGCTGATACTTGCAATGGGGAAGGGGGGAAGGTGCTATTTATATAATGGACTGCAATGCAGGATTTGAAGCCAAGTCATCTATCCAAGTACGTGTTGAATCCGAGAATATTGAGAATTGAGTATAAACAAACAATTTCACAAGGTGCATCATTGACCACCAAAATCACAGCTCGTATTTCCTGTAGTGGCTGTGGAAATGGGTGGTTGGTTTATATGATCATCCATGACGGAAGGCGCTGGCTAGGCAGCCACACACTGCTGGAGCATCAGCTCTTTAGCGCACCAGCAGCCCTCAAGCTGGAAACCAGCCACCAACTGCAGGTCTTGGACCTCTTCCCCCACCACCGCCTTTTTTTCTTCTTCTTGGACGACGACGGCGACAAGGTTATGCCAGTCAATCTCGTTTTGTCTTTCTTACTTTTCTCTGACCGTATTGACTGTTTGGGACTCTAGATCTTGCAAGACACAACTGCTTCTCATGACCATCTCTCCATAATTCTTTTGATCTGTGATCTTGCCTAGCCGCGGTGCCGCCCAACCAATAAAAACAGCCCGAACCATGAGCTCGCCACCTCGACTGCGTGTGCGACGTGAACGAGACCGCCAGGATGAGACGGAGCGACAATCTCAGCGAGCGCGAGAAGTAATCAACGACAGGTTCAAGGACGAGGGTGCTGAGGGTGCCTTGGATGCCGTGCACCAGCAGCAGCAGCAGCCTAGTCGCCCTGCCCATCCGCGCCGCAAGTCGACGTCGGCCTCGTCGACCTCGTCCTTGTCTGCTTCTTCAGGCTCTTCAGGCTGTTCGGGCTCTCCTCCAGGCGCAGGCTCGGGTGCTGCTCCGACAGCTCCAGCAGGGCTGCAGCCCTCGCCAATCCAAGCCCAGCAGCAAGCCCAGCAGCAGCACCAGCCTGCATATTACGGCTACTCTGAGGACGCCGAGCATATTGTCCGCAAGCCCGTCAACATGGCCATGCATGTTCCCGGCCAAACACCGCAGCCGCCTCACCAGAACCGATTGGCCAACCTCTCCTCCTCTTCCTCGTCTCGCTCGCGCCCAACCTCTGCTTCGGCTGCTGTCAACAGCCCAACCCAACCGTCGGGCCCTCTCAGTCACGCTTCCAACCGAGGTCCTCCTCCTCCTCATCTCACCTTCAACAACAGCATCAACAAGAGTCCCAGCGAGCCGAGACGCCCTGCAGGAGCTCGCGAACTCCTCCCTTCCTACAATACGAGTGGCTCCCATACAAACACATACAACATCCAAGCTCCGATCATGGATGCCAAAGCCACTCCTCGCTCGCCCGGCGATGACCTCTTCCCTCCCAACAAGGTCGATATTGATGCTGCGCGCTACCGCGAAGCCCAGCAACAAGCCCAAGCCCAGAACCGCCGCAACGAGCGCGGCGGTAGCACTCGCGACCGTCCTACTCAGACCAATACCGGCAAAGACCTTCGTGATCGACGGCCTACAGGCCAGCAACAAGTCAATGGCCGCAGTCCAGCAGCAGGGTCTCTATCTGGCGGCTTCCATGGCCAGCAGCGGCCCGTCTCGCCCGAATCTCTTTCGTCTCCAAGCGGGCTTGCGCCAGGCACCTCCATCCAGCGCCTGCCGACTCCGAGCGTGGCCAACTCGGTGCTGCAACCTCTCGATGCCAAAGTTGCCGAGTATGGAACCCTGATGAGCGACGCCCAAGATGAGATGGCACACCTTGACGAAGAAATGCGCGCTCTGCAGGATCGTCAACGCGAGGCCGAGCAGCGCTTCCTTGAAGCCAAGGCCAAGCACGACGACTACCGTCGCCAGTACAATGACGTTGAAAAGGCCCTGCGGGGTGAATACCCTGCCGTTGCAGCTGCTACGCGCAAAGACCGCGAGAGAGGCGGCGATCTCAACAATAACAACAGCAACTACAACACCAACAACAATAATGGCGTCAACGGTAGCGATGAGCAGCAGCGTGTCGGACCTACACCCTCTATGCCAGACTTGCAGCACTACGGCCAGGCTGGCGCCAGTGGTAGTGGCAATCTGCTCAATGGCAATGGTGGACATCCTGGTATGCGCAGTCAGCGGACGGTGAGCATCCAGAGCGAGTATATGGACGGCGAAGCACGACCTGGCTCGAAGCGCGGTCGGTGGAGCAAGTTGTTCGGTGTCTGACAACGACTGTTTTGGCGGCGATTAGCGCTGCGATGATGATGAATATGATGAATAACGAATGCATCTGAATGCTGTGGGCTAAGGCGGGTTGGATTGGAAGTTTTGGTGTATCCGGCGTTCTTCTGGCTTCAAGGCACGACACGACAAGCGGGGATGGGACGTTGGTTGTATGGAAAGGGGGTTGATGGCTTAACGGACGACTAACGAACGGATTGAAACGTCGTATTTGGCGATGACGAATTGATGACTCCCTTCTTTAGACGGGTACATTTTTTTTTCTCCCTTCCATAACGCAGAATGGAACATACGAATCATGTGGGCCTATGGTGGAACACAGCACAGAATATGCGAACCAGATGCACATACGTACGAAACGGATTGAAAAGATGAGTTATGGGGGAATATCGATCAAGCAGAAGGAATACCTGAATAATTCGTGATTCTGTGTTGGTTCAGTTTGCGGAAGCATATTCCTCCTTGCTCATGTCTTCAGCCTGGCTGTGAACGGGGTTTCCCGTCTTCATGCAGATTCCTGCTCACGACAATACACGCTCTTTCCAACATTCAACCTTTTCAATATGTTTACTTGTATCCCACTTGCTGGCAGGAGGATCACGTTGGATTGTCTCCTAGTGAATCTGGCTGGGAAGTTTCCGTGCAAGACATTATATAAAGTTGCTTCGTCCGCCTTCGTCCGGCTAGACTATAATCTTGTGATTCAAAGACCGTGGTCTATTTCTACCAACAAGAATCGAATCTGCACCGGTCTTTGTTGGAAAGGCGCTCGCTCACTTTGGGGGTGTTTTGCGTTATTGCATGATGTCTTCCTCTGTGAGGGCCGAACGCAAACAAGCAGCGATACAGTGTAATAGTGTAGAGAATCTCCCATCACATTGTTATGCGTAGTCTGTGCAAGGTCTAAATCGTCGCATCGCTGAGCGCTAGGCTGAGTTGATCGGGGTCCTGGTGTGTCGTCCCCAAGGCCACAAGTCGACTTTTCACGCTTTCTGTAATTAAATGCCTGGTTGAGGTCTAACACATTGGGTGCGAACCCGTGTCGCCTGACCGCTGAGCAGTTGAGCGCGACCGAAATCCAACCTGAGGTTGCACCTCACCATCATCTATTCCCAGCCCCAACTTCGATTTCAATTTTGGCTCACAATGACAAAAATGAGGCATTGCGCGAACCTATCGAGATTTCTGCTCATGAGATGTTATGTCTGAACCAGGTCATGGTTCTATTTGTGTATCGAAGCGAAAGCGCCACATCATCTCCCATCAACGGTTGAGTCGTTCAATACGGAGTATGAGCTCAGAAGGACTGATGACGAGGCACACGATTTCATTGAAGTAGATGGCCGGCAAACACGAAACAAGAAACCCCTGGGAAAGTGTCTTTATGAAGTGAATATACTAATGAGCACAGCAACAATGTAAGGAAACAAAAGTCACGACACAAGTGCCTCAGTTCATAACGAAGATTATCCCGTAGACCAAAGCTGGAGAAGATTTGACAATACACCCAATGATATCAGTTCAATCAACTCATGTATTCTTGTAAAATTTGCCTCTGTTCAGCTTCACATGTGGCAATAATCTTCTCCAGGCTCGGACATGCTGGGGCGTGCACCTTGGCCCCCCGGCCCCCCCTCTTCACATGATGTCGAATGAACATACTATCAGATAACAAAAATGGTGTGTTGCCCCTCGGCCTCGTTATAACTCCAACAAGGAAAGTCTCGCGGATGAGTCCACTGATCATCCCGACATGGAGGAGGATCATTGGCAAACAACCATGCAGCCAGTTCTTCCTCCTGTCTTTCCGGCCAAATACCGCCTTCGTGGACACCAATCCGACGAAATCTTCCCATGGCGGGATCAACCAGCACCATTAGAAGTAACCATGTCCTGCGCTTGACACTGTCTCGTGAAGTAAGCGGAATACCAAAAACAAGTCCGGCCTCATTCAGAGCGCTCAGGTCCTGCAAGCTTATGCTAAAGTCCAGCCTAGTTTCTCCTTTAATGCACATACATTCCTGGGGCATGCTTGCGTGTTGTCCCAAGATAAGGCGCATATTCTCTTCACCGATCAGACAGTCTATATGAGCCAGGGAAGCACCGCTCAAGGACGATGGAGACGCCACAAGACTCATTTGCCTCAGATAACCGGTGACTTTGAGCTCGATTCTCGGTGGTGCAGGCGACAACGAGAATATATCCTCAATGAATGGCTCTTCTGTCGAAGCAACTTGGATGTCTCCTAGATCGGTTCCCGTACGGTATCTGACGCATTCGACTTTGGCAATATACCCGAACCAGACCGGGAACAAGATAGGTTGCTCGATTGGCGACGAAACAGAAATCCACGAAAAGCTGAAGCAGCGGTATGGCTTTACCCAGTGACTGAACAGACCTTGCCATACATCTCTGGGTGCACTGCCTTTAGCATGTCTCCATAGCAAGTCCGTGGCAAGACGACTGTACCATAGTCCCGCAATGTACACATCACCGCCCAAGACCTTGCTCTTGAAATGCTGCGCTACTCCACTCATAGCAACCAGTCGATCTTCGAGCTTAGTGAGTTGCCGCGCAGAGTACTCGTTCAGCAGCGTATACCAGCAACTGTAAGCACCGCCCTGTCCGAATGCTCTTACTGCATCGCTACCATCCAGCGGAAGCGTCTTCTTGTATCCATTGCCACCCCAGCTGTAGACCTTCAAGCCATAATCTTCTTCTGTCCCCAAAGACTCGCTTGCTCGCATCTCACGACACTCAAAGAGCACCTCATCGCGACCGAAATGAAGGTTCGCGAGAGATAGTAGTTGTTCCTGAAAGACCCAGCCACGGGTAGCCAAGGGGGATATGTTCATCCTTGCTTTCCATAGTTCGCCTGGCTTACTTTGCTCAGTAGCAAGCACATGCTTGCTGTAAACGTGCTTGAATGGTCTGAGGGCTCCATTTTTGTCGTCGTAGGGAGCAGTAACCGAGAATTTCGTCGAGCCATTACGGACGCCTCCACCTTTGTCGCTGTTGGCCATGCTCCCCGAGGTAGGTGGCAGTGCAGGATCCAGATGTGCACGTCGTAGGATTAAGTCTTCTGGGTTTCGGTTGGTGAATAAACCGCCATCAGTATCTCCACGTGCGGCGTAAATGTTCAACCTGGCGTGGGAATACACCTCGTGCATCATGCGTGCTTCGACTTCCCAGTCTGCCTTGGCACTGGCGCCCTCCTGAATGATACACAGAGAGTCTATCCAGACATAGGAGATGTTGAGCTCCAGCGCGGCTCGGAAGGTATCGCGAAAGGTGCGTGATAGACTTCCAAGCGGAAGATTGACTTTCCAGGCCTCTAGGTTGTCTGCGCTGAGTGTTGCGACAAGGTTGGAGTCGACTGGCCAGCGGTGACTGAGAGTGATATAAGTGAGATCGCCCAACGGCCGATCTGTTTTTGTTTCCACTATTCGACACTTCATTCCGGACCCTGATGAAGACGAGCCGTCCAAAATGCTATCATCTCCCAAAGCTTCGATCTTGACTAGACGAGTCGGCAGCCACGAAGGATCCAGTCCTTGTCGTCGCACACGACACGTCTCGTGGCCCTCACACTTGTTCAGCCAACGCCGTATCTTTGAGAATGTCTCGTCAGAGTCCGTCGATAATGAAGTGACCGCTCCCGGTATACCTGTGTCCTCACTTCTCGCCATCTCTTCAGACAGTGGCCACAATTGTAAAACAGGATTCGCCGCCAACATGGCCTTCAATGGCGATTTGCCTCCAGCACGAAGAACATGCTCGTTCCATATGCCACAGTGCACATGCCATTCGAGAGGTGTCAGGACGAACAAGTTGAACTTGAAGGACCCCCATAACGAGCCAAAAGCGCGTGGCGGTTGGGCGTATCCACGACGAAATGATACAACTGGTACTGGAGCGTCGGCGCAAGGCTCACTCGAGTGGTGATAGCGCACTAATAAGTCCTCGTCCGTGGAGAAAAGGGACTCTGCGGGCCGCCGGATCTTGTATATGTTTCTGGATTGACAGTGACTCGCGAGCTCCTTTTGTTGATGAAGGGCCAGCTGATGGAAAAGAGAGCAGCAGAAGTGACAATTCTCATTCACAGATTTGAGAAACGAGTGGATTGTGGCGTGGACAATGACAACATGTGCTTCGATGGAGACGGCGTCTCTACAGGGCTTACACGGGCGGACAGGTGCAAAAGGATCGTTTGTCGCCATTTCCAGTAGAGAAGGATAGAATCTGAAGATGGAATGCCAACGTAACTATGGGCAGTGCTATGCTCAACCGCGGGCATGAAAGCGGGTATGCATACGGGCAATGGGTGTTGATGTTGACCTCGGACGCTTCAAAGGACTCCCTACTTCAACAAAAGACACTTTGCCACAAATAAGATTTTATTCTGATCTGCAGTTCCCTGTACTACGATGCGTTTCTGAACCTGTTGGCTGCATATGAAATGGACCTGTCGTGAGGAAGGAAGTGGATCTCTGCAAGCAGACCACGATTTGGATTATGCGAGGCAGGCCTAGAGCGCATTTGACATTTCTTGGGCCAAGCCAGATTGATACCAGCCGTCAGGAACATTGCAAAAGGTGATTTGTGTGTACCAATGTGGGCATGTTTATGCTGGCTTAGACATCACCGACTCGCGTGTATTCTACATGGAATAACTAGTGTCACAAGGTTCAAGAATATTTCAAGGCTATCATCATCAGTCATATGTAGCCATATGGAATAATCCAACGAAGGCAATGATTGATCAGTACATCATGTATACTTGGATAACCATTTGAAGACTCCACAGTCCTCGCCCTTGGACTATTTTTACGTTGACTGGACGTCAAGAATTACATCTGGGTGCGGTCAGATAGATTTAACACTGGTTAATACAATTGACTCTGTCAGCTCCGTCTTAGAACTTGCGTTCAGTATCGGACCTCAAACAGTATTGTTAGACGTATGTGGTCCACAGAGGAGAAGGGCCACTCTCATCTACTGATAGCTTTTATAGAAGCAACGGAACCTTGGTCAACAGGATTCCCCAGCCTATCAACACGCTCATCGTGCAAGGCACGTCCATCAGCCGCACCACCCTGCGTACTCAAGGCATGCGAAAGGGGCACAAGCCTGGTGGAGCCGAGTCAGGGTCGTTGCCAAAAGCGACTACGACAACGACGCCCCGGGTGGGCCTCTCAATTTAAGATTATGTACCATTGATGACAGCTGCGCCAGCGAGGACCTCGGGCTATGTCGACCAGATACAGACCAATAGATCAGTCGATAGATCGTTTTATCATCCCGCTCGACAATGCTCTTATTCTTGCTCTTGAGTCTGATGTGTGAATGACTTCCAGCAGCGTTAGCATCAGACAACCAAGTGAAGAGCAGCAAGAGTACATGCATATTCGTTCCGTCCAGACAAGAAGCACTGCATCTTTGCCGCATGAGCTTCTGCTTGTTCGACCCAAGACTGCCATGCATCTCGTATTGCCGAACTTTCCTGGCCCAGGAGGAAGGACGACAGTGGGTCACTGCTGATGAAAAAGGAGGAAGCCTGGGCGAGCCAGCCCATGCCAAAGCACTGTCGCGATAGTTCGCACTGGCGTGCTTGGCAAACCGACGCTGGGTGCCAAGCATTCAACGACTGAGCGAATACAACATGACCGGGTTTCTACCTCTGCAATAACTCCTTTGGTTTCCTCTCTCTCTCTCTCTCTCTCTCTCCCTCTCCAGCCTTACGACTCTGTTCTCCGCGCTCTCTCACAACACCATCGTCAGGTTCACTTTTCTGAACCATTACACTCTCTTGACTTGTGTTTGCTCAGCGACACATCCATTCATTTCTTTGCCATCCGCTCTCCTGCGATCCGTTCCTTTGCGCTGTTCCTAGACTCTCTAATCAACCTCCCCGTGGAAATAACTCGCAACACCATTCATTGACCATGCGTTCCGTCTCCATCCTCTCGGCCCTGGCCGCCACTTTCCGGCTCACGAGCGCCATCGCCTTTTCCAACCCGGAAGCCAACGCGACTCTGACCAAGGGCTCGTACTACGACCTTGCCTGGACATCGGTCGACACGGACCCGACCACGTTGAGCGTCTACCTCGTCAACTTTGTCAACTGGCCTCCGTACTACGAGCAGCTGGCGCTCGACTTGGAGGTGAGCGCCGGTGAGGCCTCGGTCCGCATTCCCTGCGACGTTGACAACTCGTATGGATACCAATTGTGAGTTGCTTTCTTTCTTGTCGAGGCCCGTGAGATGAGGCTATACAGGCGTTTTGGAGCACAAACCACGTCATCACACCATGCAACCTTCTGCATCTTTTGTTCCATTCGTCTTGACAAACAGTCAACCCTCGACCAACACAAGCTTACCCAATCCCAGCAACGCCATCAACGGCACAAACGTCTACATCATCTACGCCCAAACCGACAAGTTCTTCATCGACGGATCCAGCTGCACCGACCCAGCCACGACCGCCTCAACCTGCGCAGCGCCCACAGCAACGGTGACCCAGACAGTCACGGTGCGTGCCTCTTCTTCCTCCTCTTCTCTTACCACATCGTCATCGTCATCATCATCCCTGGCTGCCGCGCCCGTCAAACTCGAAAACCTTGCTGCCGCCAACATCACGGCTGCCGCGTTCACGCAGGCGTCCTCGGCAGCCTCGGCCCTCGTCTCGGCAACCTGCCCCTCCACCATCGGCTGGAGCAAGGACTACAGCCACCCAGTCACGCTGACCAGCGTTCCTGTCGTAGGCCGTGGCGTAAACACCGCCTCCCAAGCGCTGGCTGCCGAAGCCACCCCCACCGGCGCTGCCGCTGGCTTCTTCTTTGCCCACGGCAGCAACAGCACCGTGACTGCAACGGCGGCGGCGTCGTCGTCGTTCTCGTCATCCTTCACCAAGTCTACCTCTGTTTCTTCCGCTGCTGCTGCTGCCAGCAAGAACAACAACAACGACAACAGCAACAGCAACAGCAACAACGGACAGTTCGCTGCACAGGAGAAGCTCGCTTCTTCGTCTTCCACCAAGACTTCGTCTTGCAGCAAGAAGCGCCAGCAGCGTAAGAGACACTCTGACGGTGGCCACACGAGGCCTTGGATGCAGAACGTTGCGCGCAACTAAGAATAATGCGTAACCGATGGGTGAGCATGCGCGAGGAGGGTGCCGGGTGAAGCTGTGTTGCGTCGGAATCACCAAGGCGATGTGAGGAGCCAGCACATGTTGTGGTTATGGGTGAAGCATTCTTGCTGGTGATGAGAATCACCTTCTCTTGATAGATGATGTGGCGGAAACAGGATATGGGTATGGTGTGCTGCGCTATATAATTTTTAATAAAGAGCCTTCCAACTTTTCAAACCTATGGCCAGTCCACCGAGACGACAGAGCAAAAAACCACTGCTTGTGAGCACCGAAAACAGAAGACCATGGCTTCGGCATGGCCCTGAACTCCTCCAACAGTATAGCTCTCATCTACTGCTGTTGCTCGGCGAATACTGTTACTCTCCTATTTCTGATCGCTGGATTCAGTTCTCAATCTATTCAACTACTGCTCCTTCGATCCCACCACCATCACCGTCAACGGACAAACCCGAGCATTCTGTAGCGTCATCACTCTCCACAGGTTCACAAAGACTAGAACTTCGAACCCACGCACTTGCTCCATCCCTTGGACCTCTTTGATCTATTGAATCCAAAACACTAAGCCTGTGGAAGCCCACATATCCCATATGCATGTACGCTGTGTTTCTGCAAAAAGTCAACTCTCACAACTCCCAAACGTCCTGGTCCGCATTCCAGAAATGCAAACCGAACCGTCCCTACCTAGCCCCGAACCACAGCCTCCAAATGCCACAAGAGGAAGCGCCCTAACGCACAAAAGATGCGAGTCCATGAATACTACTTGAAGGCCATCAGAATCGAGTGAACAAAAGAGACAAGAGTTACGAAACAACATAAAACAAGGAGCAAGCAATGCTAGCTCATCCTATTCCAACCGGTCCATGAAGCCAGTACCCCAACACCAAACGTGGTCCGGGAAAAAGAACAAAGGAATCAACGTATACACAGACACTCGCCATCCTCCAGGGCATTTCCTGACAAGTTAGACTTCTCTGACTCGCCACAGAGCATCCGCAGCCTTCTTCTTAATCCCCAAACAACCTCCTCAGTTGTCCGATTTCGACACCCCTCCTTGCCCACCGCCATGCCCTGTCACAGACATACTACTCCCACTCCGCTTAGTGAGCGAAAGCGCCGCAGCCTGCAACTTGCGATGCTTCTCCCGTTTGGCCTCTCGCACCTGCGCCTCCCTCGCAACCTCCTCCAGGTCCAGAATCCTTCGACTCGCTTCAGACCGATCGAGAAGTCTTCCCTCACGCTCGGCCTTCAGCTTTACTTCGAGATCCTTCAACCGCGAGATCCACATGGTATTGTCGCCGCCACTAGTCCCTACTCCACCACTACCGCCGCTGGGGCCGACAACAAGACCGCCGAGGTCAGACGTTGTGCCTCCTCCTCCAGGGGAAAGCAGAGGGGCGGTGCTTGCGGAAGGTGGACCGGGATCGTACTCGAAGGGATTGTACACCTGTCCCTGTGACGGCGTCCCAGCACCTCCACCACCGCCGCCACTGCCGGACGACAGCAGGTTCATAGCCTCATTCTCCGTCCTGGCTCGCGACAACGCAGGCCTACTGACATCGCGCCTCCTCCCAGAAGACGTAGACGACATGGTCATCGACGGGCCGACATACGTCCGACTCGTCTGGCGACTCGACCGCTCGCGATCCCGATCAAGTGACCCTGACGCACGCTCGCGTGGACCACGAGGGATAGACGGGCTGGGACTCCCAGCGTCATAGTTCCTGTCGGCGCGTGGGTCGAGTGACGCAGCTGCATCCTGGACTTGCCGGGCGCGTACCTCGTTGGCGGTGCGCAGCGTGGCATTCTCTACCTTCAAGTGCCGGTAGGCGTCTTCGAGCTTGATAATGCGCTGGCGTTGTTCCTCGAGTGTTGCTTGCAATGCACCGTTGTTGTTATTGTGGTTCATCAGACCAAGACTACCGGTAGCTATGGCGTTGCGGACCATAGACTCGAGCTTATCAATCTTTTTGGCGCGCTTGTCCAGCGTCTCGTCGAGGTGCTGGTATTCCTTCCACAATTCGCGCTCGACACCCTTGACGCGATCCTGAAACTTGCCGACAATGGACTCGATCGTCTTGATGGCAGCCAGCAGATTCTTGCTGAAGCCAGGAAGCATCGTCGCCACAGCCTCGAGGGAAGGCAGAGCACGTCCGTTGATCAGGCTGTTGTCGTGCGCCCAGTCGGTGCCGCAGAGAGTGGATAGCCTCGTCCATAGCACCAACAGGAGGCTATTGCGCTCATTCAATTGCTCCTTGAGCGTGGACTCCAGCTTGGCTAGTCGTTGCTTGTCCCGGCTCTTGGACGCCTCAAGCTCTTTGATCCGCAGCTCGGCACTGGACATGTTGCCGTGGATATGAAGCTGCGTCTTGTGGTAAGTCTCGAGCTCGTGCTTGGTCGCGCGATGAAGCTGCTTCTCCTTGTCGAACATCTCAGCCAGGCGCCGGGCCTCGAGAGCAGATGTCTCGAGAAGCTCATCCCGTCCTTTGAGGAAATGATCCTTTTCGTTGAGCGAAGCGCGCGTCGAGTCGAGCT
Organism: Coniella lustricola; assembly: GCA_003019895.1. NCBI lineage: Eukaryota > Fungi > Ascomycota > Sordariomycetes > Diaporthales > Schizoparmaceae > Coniella > Coniella lustricola. The sequence goes on along the minus strand of KZ678497.1, from coordinate 14,233 downwards.
CGCGGCATGTCTTTTCAAGGTCATACTGGAGCTTGGAAATATCGCGAACGAAACTGGACCGTGTGCCGTTGAGGTCGCCGAGCACCTCGCGGAGGCTGTTCTCAAGCTCAAGCAGCCGCTCCTTCCACTCAGCCGCTTCAATCTCTTGCTTTGAGAGGTTCTTGCGCAGCTTCCTAGACTCGTCCTTGGCCGTGGTAAGATCCCTATTGAGCTGGTTGACAACCTGCTGCACCTCCTCCTTCTCCTGGTTGGTGACAATTTCGTGTTGCTCACGCTCGTTCTGGATTTGCGTCTCCAAGTCTTGCGACCTGCCCTTCTCCTCCCGAATGACCACCTCGAGCTGCGCCGTCTGTCCAATCAGTTCACCAATCTTCATCTTATCGTGTTCTTGCTCCTCACGAAGGAATGCGATCTCGCTCTGGTTGGATTCTTGCTGGACACTCAGCCGCGAGACCTTGTCGTTAGCAGCAACCAGCTTCTCTTCCAGGTCTTCCAGCTCGGCATTGCTCTGCCCGAGCTCGTCCTCCAGCTGCTTGATGCGTCTCAGCTGGGTCTCTTGCGTGTCCTCAAAGCGAATCATGTCGTCGCTCAGTCGGCGCATTTCCTCCTGTAGAGCTTCCTGGTTCTCGCTGCGCTCGGCAAGCTCTTGGTTCAGCCGGACCATTTCCGAGTCTCTCTGCTCCATTTCGCCCTCCAAATGATCAATCTCGTCCTGTGCTTCAGCCCGCAGATTGTTAAACTCTTGGTCCATATTCGTGTTCTCCTGCAAAAGCTCGTCTCGCTCTTGCTGCAGTCCCATGAGATCGTTCTGAATCGCCTCGAGCTCTTCTTGCATTTGTAATGCTGCTGTTTCCACCTCCTTTCTCGCCTCCACCTCTGCCTCGTATTCTTCAACATAAGCGTTGAGCTCCTGCTGCAAGTCCTGATTCTGCATCTTTGCGGCGCTGAGCTTGTCCCGCATCTCGGCCAGCTTGTTCTCCAATTCTTCTCGTTCGGGATCTTCGTCGAGCGTTGCTGTGCGAGTGACCTGGCTTCCTCGCGACATTGGCCGATCGTGAATGCCAGAGCGAGATGCGGAGCGCTCTAAAATACTGTCCAGCGTCGAGCTTGCCGTACCTCCACGCCGCTGTGCCATTTTCAGGTCTTCAATTTCCTGGTAGAGCCTCTCCTTTTCTCGATTTCTCGAGGTCAACATAGATGTCTGTGCCCCAACCTCACGCCTCAGCTCCGCATTCTCGTGCCGTAACTGCTCGCTTTCACGACGCAGCTCGTCGACTAGCGTGACGCTCACACTCATAGTATTCGTCATGGTCTCGGATTCAGACATCCTCGACTTGGACCGTGATGGAGATTCGGCTCTGGGTTTCCGCGATATGTTGTAGATATTCGTCGTGTGATGCAGACCGCTGCCAGTCAGGTTACCTCCGGAGCTGGTTGTGTTGTTGCCAGCCATTTCCTGCTTGAGGCGGAAGATTTCGTCGCGGAGTTTCTTATTCTCGTCGCCGACTCGTTGGTTGTCGTCTTCTGCCTGTTCCCTACGCAGCGATTCTTGTGAATAGAGCTCTCGCCAGACTTCTGTTTCGTCATCCTGGCCAAGCGATTCGCCCATGCGACTCTCGTTAAGCGTCTGAAGGTTTCTGACCACCTCGGCCATGCGTCTCTTTTCAGCCTCCTTGCCAAGATTCTCTTGTCTGAGACGCTCGATTTCCGAGATGTACTCTTCCACCCGCTCTCGTAAGTAGAGAAGCTCCTCTTCGTTGGCTGCCTGCTGCTCGTAGTCGCCTGCTGTCTGGCCTGTCGAAGAGGCACCACTTTTGGCCGTTCCAGGCCGCTCATCGTCGTCCTTGGCCTTCCTCTCCAGCTCCTTGACACGGCGGCGGAGGACTTTGTTGTCGCGCTGGAGCACAGCCAGACTCGTCTTGAGCTCGACGTTCTCCGAGATCATTTCCTTAATACCTTCTTCAGAGAGCTTGTCGAGTCGGTCACTCAAGAACATCACTTTGAGCTTGAGGTCAAAGTTTTCCTTGGACAGGCGTTCAATGGTGCTGCTTTGTTCCTTGAGCGTCAGGTTCTTGCCGGTGCGGTTGCTGCTAGCACTGGCATTCAGGTTGACTTCGGACGTTTTTCTTCTGGGCGTCACCAGGCCGCTCTTGGTCTTGTATTCCCTAGCCAAAGACTCTGGCACCTGGACGTTCCTAACGTGTCTTGCAATTACAGTGTCGGTCGGCTCCGACAGAGACTGTCTGGATCCTCTTGGTGTTTTGAGCTGCTCGGAGCCAAACGGTATGTCGTCATCCTCGTTTAAAGGCTCCAGAGGCTCGAGACCAATGCGTCCGGTCGAGTCCTCGCGGAAATCCGACGCCATGCTGCCCATGCTGATTTGGCGTGTGATAATGTTGCTCATACTACTGTTGCGAGACATATTAACCGCCGGCACGGCGCCTCCTGACTGTAGTGCATAGTCCGCGCGGAGATCGGCCGTGCCAATGGTAGCGTCACTTTCCACATCTCCAGCGGCAAAATCGGAATCAGAAGACCGGTGGCTCGACATACGACTGCGCAGGTATTTTGGTCGAGTCCCGCTCTTCATAATATTGCCAGGGCTATTTCCTACTGCATCAACACTGATTTTGGGTATGCTCTGTTCTCGCGTTCGGTAGGGAAGGCTCATCGAGGGCGGGGGGGAGGTGGCGCTAGCGCGCAGGAAAGAGTCATTCGCAGGTTCTCTGTGCGGTTGTGTTGGAGTGCCGGCGGTAGTATCGAGTAAGGGCTTGTTGTCGTCGTCAAGCCGCTCGCTTTGGACGTTGCTCTGTCTCGACATTGCTCTCGAACTTGTGAGAGCAGGTGGCGAGGAGAAGGCTTCGAGCGCCGACGGGTTGGGCCGAAAGTTTCCAGATTGCGTGTTCGAGCCGGCTTCCCGTCTCGGCGGAGGGCTCTTGTTTGTGCTTTGGCGGAGCGGGGCCATCTTTGGAACCGTTGCTTCGTTTTGTCGGGCAGGGTGGGGCACGGGGCTCGTCGATTTGGTCGAGGAAGAAGGACCCGACTTGGGAGGCTTGGAGGGCGAGTCGAAGACGAAGGTGTCGTCAAAGCCCACTGAGTTGATGGTCGGCAGCGGTGACGCCGGCGACACGAAGCTGGATTCCACGTCCTGAAGATGGTCCCGCATCGCATGCACCGCGTACGAGTCGTTCTGGTCTTGTGACGGGAAGAAGCTGGCGCCTTCGAAGGGACTGTAGTCTCCTGTAGAGGGCGCTTCATCTGCGTCGAAATCTGGCGATAGCTGCTGTTGCGGTTGCTGCTGCTGTGAGGCTGTCGGTGGCCTCAGATTGGGGATCGTGGCAGCATTGAGTCTTGCTGATGGATCAAATTGAAACTCGTGCGTCGGGGTGGGCATATCGTGCGTATCACCCTCGTCGAGGTGGTCTGGCCATTCTTCCTCCCCTTCTTCTTCTTGAAGCGATTCATCATCTTGTACACGATGTGCGGTGGTAGGGCGCGAAGAGTGGTGCTCAATGTGCTCGTAGTCATAGTCATCGTCTTCAAGGGCATCGCTGGCCAGGGTGTTGTTGGAGGAAGACGGTGGCAATGGCTTCGAAGCGGCCAGGGCAGCAATTTCCGAGAGGTCGCCGCTATCGTCCATCTTGGGCAGCTTGTTCTGTTGCCGTGTCTAGCTCGTGCTGAGCGACTCTATGCATGTGTTCTGTTCGCCCGATGGGCGCGTCGCGCCGTGTCGTCGCGCGTGATGATCCGCAGCGGCAGTACCCGGGTCTACTCGAGGCTTGATCGCATGTGTCTTGGATGGAAAGGTATGCCTGAAGAGCGCGTTCAAGGGAGAGTTGTTGCGCGAAGTAAAACGTGGTTTGCTGGTGTTGATTTCGGGCTCTGGGGCTGGTTGGGGCACTAGCTGGTGGCTATTCAGGGGGCAATGCGAGCTGCTGGATATAACCAAGCGCCGTGCATCCTTTCTGTATGCCTTCAAGTGGAAGAGAGGGAAGTGGTGGTAGAGGAGCGTCGTGAGCGTGGTTGAGAAAGACTCGTGGTTCGGAGGTTCTGGTTGACCAGGCAATGGGTGGTTACTTGGCTGGCTGGCTGGTTGCATTGGCCTTTGTGGTGGTGTGGTGAACAGAAGAAAGCACATGCTGTTGAGCTGCAGCTTCATAGTGGCCTTTGGGGGCCATGCGGGGGCCCTGGCTTTCCCCTGGCAAGGGGTTGCTTAGGCGGAGCTGCAGAGGGCCCTGGACCGCTAAGGGCCGGTAGTGCTCTCCGTCCATGTTCTATGCTAGTATCCACTATCAAACGCCCCTAGCGTCCCCGGACGCCGCTGTTCAAATGATTCCACAGGGGCATGCTCCGAAATCGATATTTGGCCTGATTGCCATCATATCCTGGTAACTTGCAATGCTTTAAGAACGACATTCACATCTTGGTGGCCTAATCTGATATACCAACCTCTACAGCAAGTCTAAACCTGTCTTCTCTTGTCACCGTTGAAGTCCCATACGTGGCGTTTATCTGGGCCCGCCTCGGCTCGCTCTGTTTGAATGATGAATACGTAAAATTTCCCACCAGTCAATTCTCGATACTCGAGGAAGTTCTACGAAATGAGACTTCTGATATTGATATGCAAACAAGTTATGTAAGCAACGCATATGTTCCTAGGTACTCACATATTCCAGCAGCACTTTTGATGGTACCTTCTTAAGCAGGGCGTGGCCTCCAAAGCCAGAAGACAGCTCACACATGCTGCCTACCCAGGTGAGTACCTAAGACCTTGCCAGATCTATTTGCCTGCTCTTCTGCTCTTCGGATTCCGTAATCTCATCTGCCAAGGATAACCTCAATCTCGTCCAGAAGTCGCAGAATTCGAGGTACCGCAGCAACCCTCGAAACTATGGACACGAATCGTCCACGATTGGCCTTGGACCCCTTGCCGGTAGAGCTTCGTCTGGCTATCCTCAACTATACACATCTCGGCCTTCCAGAAACAGCTGGCTTCCAGTCCCATTTCCAACTTTTGCGCAACATCACCGGCACCACTCAGCATCATGGCGGTCCAGAGAGTCGCCCTATCCTCAGGCCCAGAGTCTGTGCCGCAAGGTAGAGCTTCCCGCCTCTGCTGTTGACTCTGTGTTCTCCTCACTCACATAATTGTAGCCCTCCGAGTCTGCGCAGCAGAAGAAATCGGCGATGTTCGTGCCGCACCCTATCTACGGCCTCATTTCGCGAGAGCCGCTCAATGCTTTAGGAAGCCCAGGCAGTCTCCTTGTTCGTCGCGACACCAGCAACGTGAGCTCGGTTCGCCACGATTTTATGTTGAGCTTGAATAAAGCTTTGTGTGCCTAGTGGAATACCGGCTGTGGGTCTTCTATTGATTGTACATTTCTTGGCTTCTGGGGGCCAAACATTTTACTCTCTAGACCCCTCAATCCGGTAGTAGACAGGGAACGCATTTACCCAGGTACTAGGTACTTCCAAGGTCCATTTTCCACCACAGCGTCACCCACGACGCAGCATACTCATTGGCCACAATACAGACACAAAGTAAAACACACAACGGCAGGACTGCATTAACGCCCAGAAAATCGAACAGAGGCGCTTTAAGATATGAGAAACCGTGAGAGTGGAAGGTCAAGATAAGCGTGTGTGACCTTGTTCGCCGTAGGTTCGGCGTGAAGGCGGCACTTCAACCTGGATTACACCAGGGTACGTCTTGAATTGGAAGCTTTCCTAATCGAGTCGGTCTTTGATACCTCGGTACCATGGAAACATGCTCCCTCAACATTTATAAACATCCAACCGGAAAGGCTGAATCGGATCTTGAAACAGCCCACGGAATATCGAGCTTCAATCCCGTGCAGCCGTTGCAACGGCAGACAAACGGATTCTGGGGCTCAAGTCGAGTCTCCACTCATCGCGAGTGTCGATGTCGGTGTGAGAGCATGGCTATGCGATTCTTGCTTTATCAGTTGTTGTCATACCTGCTCTGTCTGCCGGCATAGTCAATGTGCCGGACCACTGATGATCAGCGGTTACTGATTGCTCCTCTGGTGCGAGAAGAGCCGATATTTACATGCTAGCTTCACCAGACACCCAACCTACCTGTTGGACTACCCTTGAACCACCACCACTTACTTGATCTCGAACTCAAGCATCAACGATTCTTATATTCAGAATGAGGATTCCCTATGCTGAACGAACGGGGTCTCCCGACATCGTCCCATGTGAGAGCATCCCGGCAGCCGTCACCAAGCCATGGCTTCCGCCTCGCCAGCAGAGATACGTCTTGACCGACATCAACATCGTAGATACGGTAGAAGGCAGGATCCGTCCCCCGTGTTCCGTCATCACATCTGACGGGTACATTGTGTCGGTTAGCCCAGAGATCTACACAGCCAATTTCATTGGTGACGACCGCGGCGACACTATCTTCATCGACTGCACAGGCAAATATCTCTGCCCAGGTTTAATTGATGCACATGTTCACTTAACCTCCGTGCCAGGAGAGCCGGACTTGCGGTCCACCATGAGTGTCCCGGGCGCCGTTTCGCTGCTACGCCAACCCTTCTGGGCGCGCGCCATGCTTGAGCGCGGCTTCACAACTGCCCGGGACTGTGGCGGCGCGTCGCTGGCGCTCAAGGAAGCTATTGCAGAGGGCGTGTTCCCTGGCCCGCGGTTGTTTATTGCCGGCTACGGACTAAGCCAAACAGGAGGGCACGGCGATCGCAGACGGGCTCACGATCTGGCCGGCGGTGGTGGCTGCTGTGGGAATTCTGGTGATGGAGCTGCCAGTCTGAGCATGGTAGCGGACGGTGTGCCTGCCGTGCTCGAAGCAGCCCGTGAGCAGCTCCGCCAGGGTGCCGACTTTATCAAGCTTATGGTTGGCGGTGGAGTGGCTTCACCAACAGACAAGCTGGCTAGCGTGCAGTACACCCTGGATGAGATCCACGCTGCGGTACAAGTGGCCGAGGCGGCAGATACCTTCGCGACAGCGCACGCGTACACGCCCAGGGCAATCCAAAGAGCTGTGAACGCCGGTGTCAAGGGCATCGAACACGGAAATTACCTGGATAAGCCTACAGCGCGTCTCATGGCGGCGCAGGGCGTCTATTTGACACCTACATTGGTAACGTACGCCGCCATGGCAGACCCCAAGTACTCGAAATTCCTACCGGTGGCGAACCGCGAAAAGAACGACATGGTGCTCCACGCTGGCCTGGACAGTATCAAGCTGGCGCATGAGGCGGGCGTAACCATGTGTTATGGCAGCGATTTGTTGGGTTTGCTGGGCGTCGAGCAGCTGGGCGAGTTTGGGCTCCGGGCGAAGGTGCTGTCGAGTGCCGAGGTGCTAAGGCATGCTACCGTGAATCCAGCAAAGATGCTTGGCCAGGAAGACAGGTTAGGTCGTGTGGATTCAGGGTTCGTGGCTGACTTGCTGGTGCTCAATGCGAATCCGCTGAAGGATGTGACTGTCCTGGAAAAGCCAGGAAAACACCTGCTGGCGGTGATGAAGGAGGGCAGAGTGGTTTGCAGTCGGTGGTCGAAACTGCCCGTGGATGCATTCCCAGCTCAGGAGTGTATCGAATGAGGGTTGGGAGGAAGAGGTGGGACTTGTCTCACAAAGCACCGACGAGGACTATGACCAGAGCTCGGCCAACCGCTGAACAGCCCGGCTCTTGCCATTTTCGATACTTCACCATAGGCCATGAGTCCCCTGACAAGCTTCCTGCCACGTGCCTGTCCGTCAGGAACGTGTGTGAGAAGGCTGAGTCTGGGACGTCGGCATCCCCTCCTGCCTCTCACCATTGGGTCCTGGATTTCCACCACAACGCCAACTCAACGCCCACTTACTTGATGAACATAATAATTACACGAAGTTGGTCACATTTGCAACATCCCAACATCCAGTGGTCCAATCCATCAGATCACCCAAATAAAGACATTCAGCCCTGCTCCATCCCATCCAGATGTCCAGATATCCAGATCACAGACGCTCCACCATCGACACAATAACGTAGTTCCACGATCTACAGGGTCCAAGCCCCAACCAGCTAGTCTAAGCCAAGTCGCCTCCCTTCCCTTTCCTCGCGCAAGCACCGTGCCTGCTGCGTTTGCTCTGCATCCCCGTAGTATTTCAACATCAAGAACCAAGCTTTATGCTTTTGCCAAGACCCTTCTTTCACAGCCTTGTCAGCACCTGGTGCGAGGGAGCCAAAACCAAGCTGGCCGCATCCGGGGGTGGATCCCCCTCCCTGTGAAACCCAGGCGCTGTCACCGGTGATGTAATGGCTGTCTTTCGAGTGGCTCACTTGACTTACTTGCAGTCGTAGTCAGCCAACTTTATCTGGAAATGGAAGGTTTGGCTACAGTATATATATCAACCCTTTCGTCCCGTTTGCAAGTAGTTGGGGAGCTTTGATCATTTCTAAACAACATCCATTTCTACCTACAAACCAATCCATCCAACAACCATCAAAACCAAACACATTACAAAATCCCACCAGCCACAATGGATCAGCTCAAGAACTCCTTCAACTCCACCGGCAACACCGGCGCTGTCAACCAGCAACAGCCCGCTGGTGCTCAAAAGGAGGACTACCTTGACAAGGGTAAGTGGTGAAGCTACTCATCTCATCTTCCCATCCTCAGCTATAACCCCAGGAGGAAAAAAAAAAAAAGTAAAAAAAGTAAAAGACCGACCAAGCTAACACATCACTGTCACAAATCAACAGCCTTCGACATGGGCGCCAAGAAGTCCGGCCACCAGGTCGACCGCAACACGGCCGAGAAGATCACCGACGGTGCTCGCGGCCTGTTTGAGAAAGCCACGGGCAAGCAGGTCAACTCCAAGATCTCCAACTAGATTGGGACGAGGAGTGTGTACGATATGAGTGATGATGATGGACAAAGACTTCTTTCTGGTTGAATGCGGATGGAATCGGAGATGGACAGAGATGCCTAATGGCTTTGATACCAAATATAATTGATTCTTCATAATGAAGGAACGTTGAAGTCTCTAGTGTTGTTGGCTTAATGATAAATGATACTGTTACCAATCATCATTCGTAATGCTCGACATCGGCCGTGAAATACCCGCTTCGACTCCCGTCTGCAATCAGACACCCAATATCGTAACACATCTCTTCATGCAGAGCATCTCTATGTACTGCTAGTCAATCTCCGAGACCAACTTCTCTAGCAGATCAGTCATAAACATAATGAACAGCCGGAATAAATACGTTCAAGAATAATACAGAGTCTCCATCAACTCCTCAACAATCATCCCGCTCCCAAATGTCTACCACCACCATCACCGACCACATCATCATCATCATCGATCCATCGCAAACACCTGATACGCCATGACCATAATCCATAACAAGAAAATCGCACCCACAAGCCCGAGCGCAAACACAGCCTGCCAGCACTGGCAAATACTCCTCTGCTGCAGCCACGCCAGCGTCTGCACCGTCTGGCCCGTCGGGTTCCTGTTAAACACCTCCGTATTGCACACACTCGCCACGCTGCCCACGGGACCCCATAGCTCTACCGACACGACAATGAGTCCGACCAGCCACAGGACGAAGAGCATGAAGCCGCCTATCATGACAATGGAGGGAAGTAAGCGGCGCTGGAAGATGAGCCAGAGCATACCCCAGATGAAGAGGATGGTGAGGGCGCAGACGGTTATGTAGTAGGGGAAGTACCTTGATGGAATGTCAGTTTGCTTTTTTTCTTGGTATGTGATTGTGTATTTTGTTGTTGGTCAAAGAGCAGGAAAGATTGGTGAGTGGACAGATACAAAAAAGAAGACGAACCATGGTATACCCAACAACAACTGCCCCTGCGTCTGCACAAAACTCGAAAAGATGCCTAGGATTGCACACGACGCAACGAGCATGAAGAGCATCCAGATATTGAGCTGGATGGCCGGCCAGTGGTACTTGTGCAGCCGCTCGATGCGGTGCCGCTCGTACACGACGGAGCTTTCTGTCATGGAGTCGGTAGGCATTTCGATTGTGATTTGTGCTTGTGACTCTTGGTAAAGCAGGCGGTCTTGATATGTCTCCAATCTTCCTTTTCTTTCTTCCTCTCGTGGCCCTCGTGGAATCAGTCGACGTTGGTATTCACCGTGGTTAACTGATGTGATTCCTTCGTCGACCTTGGGTTACGGTACGACGCGACAAGGACAGCCCTAGAAGCGCAGCGCGTGCTCGCAAGATTCCAAAGTTTCGCAAACGAAACCGGGAACACCAGGCCCAGCCACCAAGATATCCCGACCACAATGCTCGTGATTGCGCCGAATTATCAAGTCGTCGCTCACTGTGCCAATGTGTAACAAGAATTGCTAAATCACCGTCTTGGGGTTTTGGAATTGAGTCGATCGTCTTTTGTTTCGATTTGTTTAAGTAGCAAGGAATTTCCACGGTCGGGTACAGTAAGCGCGCAGTCTGGTTGAATTGCAAGTCTGCTTATTCGGTGATCGTTCGTTCCGTCTGCTCGTTTGCGTGTTTGCCTGCCAGCGAAAGCCGACTCGTCGAGGCAGCGCAGAAAGGGAATCGAGTCGAGTCGCGTCGTGACGAATCAGATCAAAAGCGCGCGATCGCGGTGTCAGCTGGGGCGTGAGGACTGTCGCAACGCGAATTCGGTTGCTGGCCCCTGCACAGAGTTGATCTCAGAGATTCGTTGGCTCGTAAGGCTGCCGTTGTACGATATACAGCGTCTCTCGCTTGCCTCTGGCCGTTCCTCGTACGTTTGCTCGTTGTTTCGTAATCGTCGTCGTCCGTCTACCCGCGTTTGGTGATCCGCGCAACAGTTCCCTGCCTCGAGTCAAGGAGGCGTTTCCCAGTTTCCTTTCCTTTCCTTTCCCGTTTTGCGATTCGCGTCTTGCGTATCCTCTGTGGGCAGGTGTCCAATGCTGAATGAGCATATGTTTGCAAATAGACCTAGTTTAACAACGACAACGATGATGACTTGGATGGACGGTAAATCGTAAAGGGAAAAGAGAAAGGAACAAGAAATCCCCCCAGACTCTGTGCATCAACGTTAACACCCGATGTGACACTGGCAGGTAGGCAAGGCAAGGCAAGGCAGGTACGGAGTAGGCAATCACGGAACAGAAGCCGAGGCGTGTGTGGGCGTGCCCAGCCACTTTTCCCACTCACACTGGAGCACTACTGCCGTCCTATATACTTACTGCCTTACGGTTACTGGCAAACTTGCAGCAGTAAGTAGGCGCAGGAACAGGTACAGGCTTCACTTTTTTGGTGGCTGGGGGTGGACTGAGTAGAACCAGGACTAGGACTGAGACTAGGATTGGCCGTGGTATTTTTAGCGCTGCCGACTGTCAGCTCCGGTCCCCGCGCCCCAGTCTGCAAAAGGTTTGTGACAGGCAGATGGCGCTAGGCGGTATTAGAATAATTTGGGGTGATGGGTGGAAAACAGTATCTTGAGGATAGATTCAATGCCTGACACACTTCCAGCACATCAATCTTGGATTTGGATTGGGAGTGAGGTGTATACTAGACATTATATAAGTGTAAATTTACATGATGCCAAGAGCGCCTCCAATGTTGACAGTCCTTGTCGCTTGACGCACCACAACACATGCTCAATCCCTCGAGCAATTATCACAATACCATCGCTAACATGGTCAGATAAAGGAGCCCAACGTCGCCACCTATATATTTATGTCCAGACATTGATTCATTGATGAAACAACAGGCAAATATATGAATATATACCATAACGACTACCAATTCTCGCTGTAGAAAATTGTATCATGAGTTACTGGGTACAGTTAGCGATGCATCTGTCATATTGGTTAGCGACCGCTGTAGCTCACCTCTCGAATCTGTATTTTCACTGGTCACACCTCTCACCTTTGAAGTATACTTGATACCCCATCTACATCTAACGAGGCCAGAGAAAGATGTATTTCTTAATGGCTGGAAATGTCCTTTCGCATGTAAAATGTGTGGGCACAAGTAATGATAATAAGGCCAGTCGGTAGTGCTCCAGATATCTCCATGACCACACATCCATCTCGACCCAACGTGCGTCAATGAGCCGAAGCAGTAATTGTTGAAAAGAAGGGTATCGTAAATTTGTCGTCCGAGTGACAAATGTGTCGCTCATCCCAGCGATAAAAGCTGCGACTCGCCAACAGCAATTTGAATTTGATCTGTACACAGGTTAGCTTCCTCGTCCAAATCGTAATCATCATAAATACCACGAATTATCCCAACAGAACATACCTCTCATCCCAACCAAAGCCTCAAACGCGGTAGCATAATTCTCGAGAGTAGCATAAATACTCATTAGACCCTGTTGCAGACGCGCAAGAAGGCTGTTCACAGCCGCAGGCGTCGCGTCAGAGGGCACTGGGCCAAGTCCCATGGCTCCATCGATACTGCCACCACCACCGCCCAATCCATCCGCAGCGTACGGGTAGAGCAATTTGGTCTTCTGGAAGACCATCAGCAGCGCATATGCGCACTGCATTGCGCAACACGCAAACGAAGGCATGGTGCGAGGACAAATGGTTGCCGACGTTGGCGAGAGGTACACGGGTGAGCCGGGGGGCTGCTGCGTCCCCGTAGGGTTGGGATACGGCAGATTGTCAAATGAGCGCGCGATGCTGAGTGCGCTGCGGAGGCAGATTTTGGCAGATTGGTGGCTGCTGAAGGGGAATGAATTTGCAATGGCAGCGGCAGCAGCTGTGCCCATTGTCGTAGTATACGCTTGGCTGGCTGCGGATGTGTTGACTCTAGGACCTGTTCCATCCGAGGCTGGCGATAGTCCGGCGGACTGGGAGCTGCTTGTTGGCGTATTCACGCTGGCTGGATACGGGCTAAAGGAGCTGCAAGAGCACATGGGCCATTGTCCAATCTCATCGCCACCGTCGGCTGCTTTTAAGGACTTGAGGTCGCAGTGTTTGCCGGAAAAAACGGGAATATCGAAAAACGCACAATAGCGGTGGACCTTGATTCTAGCACTGTTATGAGTGTGAGATGGATTTTGTACCTTGCCGACGAACGAACGGACATACCTGCTGAGTTTGATCGCAGCCATGCACCTAAGCGACCGTGCTAACACTGCCTCTGTAGGATCAATAGGTGACGTTGTGGTCGCTGGTAACAGCCAGGATTCGCTTCTAGCTAGTAACGGGCCAAGAGAGTTTTCGAGCTCGGTCATCTTTTGATGGATAGGCACCATGTCGGTGTTTTCCTTGATGGCTTTGTTAAGATCGATCACGAACTGTGTCGCTGCAAGGATGGCGCGCTGGGCTTGCATGAATATTGGAAAGGCCTGTGTTGTCAGGTAAGCCAGACTGATAGACTCCTTCACAAGGCAGTGACGGGCCTTACCTCGGTGTCAGCCAGGCACGCCGGCAGTTCAGCAGTGTATGTGGGAGACACCACCATGAATGAGGGTTTCTGCTATCTGTCAATTTTCAAGGCCCACCAAGTATTCCAGCAGATGGACGGTGACACTGACGGTATTGCTCACGATACTCGCTTGTGATGCGCAAATATACTATGAAGAAATTTATCAGCATCTTGGAAGCAGTACCATACGAAGACGAAGTTGTATCATACGCTCATCCACCAGGCGCGCCTTCTGGCCTCGGAGTAATCGTCCTGGATCGTGCAAGAGTGTAGAGAGAGATCCATTGCTGCCATCAATGCCTGACCAGCACGATTCTGCATCTTCTTGAGGTTGCCGCGTTGGGCATACTCGTAAACGCTGAGGATTGCCAGGGCAATGATCTTCTCAAGGTCGACGGGTACCTGAGTGTGAAACGGTAGCCGAAAATTGTGCCTATGCTCCTCGCTAAGGGCTCTGGTAGGCTCGATGGCGGAATCGGGAATCTCGTCATCGTTTTCGACAGTCTCAAAGGCGGACTGTGCAAAAAATTGGGCGTACTTGCGCCTGAAGATCTGCGACTCGGATAGCATGTGGCACGTGTCTTCTGGGCATGGTATCAACGCCAAGACTGCAGAGATGGCCAATGCCAAGGGAGAAGTCGGCTCGTAGACACTCTCGACAACATCGAGCTGAATTTGGAGGCGAGCAACTGGTCTATCTATGGGTACGGTGAATGGTGGTGGAAGAATAGGAAGATAAGGATGTATGAAGATGTAATAGGCATCTAATCTGAACGAGGTTGAAAGCGAGACGAGGATTAGTAAGCCGCGCTTGTTTTTTTTTTGTTTTTTTTTTTGATGATTGT